>JASVEL010000402.1:0-111093 GCA_032618575.1 Nicotiana noctiflora | reverse complement strand
AGCGATTTCGATTGCTTTATCCTTATTACCTCGCCCACCCTTATTACCTCGGCCACCCTTATCACCCCAACCCATACCTAATTTCCTCATGTTGCGGCGCGCAACCCGATCCCATCTTACAGTTTAAAACACAACAATTACAACCAGCAGATAAGGTACTACACACAATTTCAACAAGTTCAAATAAGCAACTTACAAGTTGGTTCATGTTCACAATTTCTTCTCAACCAAATATTACAAGCAAGTTTCAATGTTTCCATAATCAAGAATATTCATACTGTATTGTTCAACAACTTACCAATCCTCAAGTGTTTCGTTTCTTTTCCACAAGGTGCCATATAGGCCATCATAACCATTATTCACAATTCTTTACCCAATTCAACCCTCATTTATCTTTCGGTTCATATTCCACACTACATCACTCATCGTTCAACAACAACTTTGAGTATCCAACAACAACATCAAGAATTTCACACAATTTGTCAAATTAACACTAACCAAACAAATTTAACACATATCGGTGATTTCACGAGAATAAAATTAGCCATACATACCTGGTATCGAGTTTTCTTCCTTTAAATTCCTACTTTATGCTTACCCAAGCTATCGTAGCTTTGCCGACCTTGTTCTAGACGACTCTTACTTCTACTCACTTCTTTTTACTAAAAAACAAATTCAATAACTATGCATGAGTGTAAATTCCATTTTCAAAAGCTATTATATGCAAACCTTCCTTTACCCATTTTAAAACTGAAAATTTGAGAAAATAGCTAGGGTTTTTACCTTGAAATGATTTGGGGAAGTGGAATCCTTGCCCTACGATCCTTTGAGCTAAGTGGTTGGAACAATCTCTGAAGATGAAGAACTTCTCTCTCTAAAACCCCTCTCGTCTCTCTCTAATTTTGGTAAGATAATATGATAAAATGAAGGAGAAAGGCGTCATATTAAAGAAGAGATCAGGTCAAAATTTTACAAAAATCTGGGCCGGGTCAATTCTGCGATCGCATCTGCGATCGCAAAATCAATATGTGGTCCGCATAGTGACCGCGGATTTACCCCAAAATTTACACAAGTTCTGCTATGGAATGCGACCAAAATGCGGGTCCACATGCTTGATCTGCGGTCGCAAAGTGCATCGCAGATTAATTATGCGGTCGCATATCGACCGCATTTTCAACATGATTTTGGGAAATTTCTATTAAGTTCTGCGGTAAGAATGCGGTCCGCATAGCAGATCTGCGGTCGCATTCTTGACCGTAGAATTGACACTTTTTGGAAAAATTGATTCTCTACATTCTAAGCATTCCTAACACATTATTCGGACCATGACACCATAGCTACTAGGTTTCATGCACGAAAATTTTTACGGGGCCTTACATCCTCCCCCCCTTAAGATCATTCGTCCTCGAATGAGGATTTTGAAAATGAGTTGGTTTTGAAAGACATGATATGCAAACTATCAAAATTTTGACTAACTCTTATATTTTTGAAAAATTTCGCCAGAGTTTCCTTTGTATTGTGGACATATCCAACTATCAGAGGGCCCCCGAAACATATTACCAAATAACAATACACAAATACAACACTTTCCACAACTTGTATACACTTTCTTACCTCAACGAATGCACATATCCTATCACGTTGTTACAATTGCACATAAACTGGTCGCTTCAATTAGTTCTTACCTTATTTAACCATCTTGATATACCATTTATACACAAACAAACCATTACCAAAATACACTTACTATTAGTTGTTTATTTAACACGCAAATCTTTATAAGGCTTTCATTTATCAAGAAAGGTTTGAGTGACCCAAGGTGACAACACATTCAACTCATTACAAAATGAAGGAAACTTTACTAACACTAAGAGGGAAACAACTTGGACAAGACGATAGTTACTAGGAGTAGAAGGGTCACCTAATTTCTTCTAAGCTTGATCAAGCAAATGGGGGTACTTTTCCTTCATCTCTTTTTCTGCTTCCCATGTGGCCTCCTCAACTTGTTGACTTCGCCATAATACTTTAACACAGGCAACTTCCTTATTTCTCAACTTACGGACTTGCCTATCAAGAATGGCGACTGGAACTTCTTCTTATGACAAATCTTCATTAACCTCAATAGCCTCGGCTGGCATGATGGTGGATGGATCCCCAATCACTTTCTACAACATGGACACATGGAATACCGGGTGCACTGATGACATCTCAAGAGGCAATTCCAGCCTATAAGCAACTTGACCAATCCTTTGAACGATCCGGTATGGCCCAACATACCTAGGACTCAATTTCCCTTTCTTTCCGAATCGCATGACACCCTTCATAGGAGATACACTCAAGAATACCCAATCATCGACTTGAAACTCAAAGTCCCTTCGGCGAACATCTGCATAGGATTTTTGTCGACTCTGTGCAGTTTTCATCCTTTCCCGAATAACTTTAACTTTTTCCATAGCTTCATACACCATATCTGGCCCTAGCAATTCCGCTTCAACTACTTCAAATTACACGATTGGTGACCTACACCTTCTCCCGTACAATGCCTCAAACGGGGATATCTGAATGCTAGCATGATAGCTGTTATTGTAAGCAAATTAAATCAGTGGCAAGTGTTCATCCCAATTACCTTTAAAATCTAAGACACAAGCCCGCAACATATCTTCAAGCGTCCGAATGGTCCGCTCGGCCTGACCGTCGGTCTGTGGATGGAAAGCTGTGCTGAGATTCACCTGAGTTCCCAAACCTTGCTGAAACTTCTTCCAAAAGTTAGCTGTGAACTGAGCCCCGCGATTCGAGATAATAGAAAGTGGAGTGCCATGAAGCCTTACTATCTCCTTGATGTACAACCTTACATATTGCTCCGCAGTATCAGTGGACTTGACTGGTAGGAAGTGAGCTGATTTGGTGAGTCGATCCACTATCACCCATATTGAGTCGAACTTACGCTGAGTGCAAGGTAACCCCACCACGAAATCCATATTGATCATCTCCCATTTCCACCTTGGTATTTCTATAAGCTGAGTTAATCCACCAGGCCGTTGATGCTCGACCTTCACTTGCTGGCAGTTCGGGCATTTAGCTACAAAGCTTGCCACATCCCTTTTCATACCGTTCCACCAATAAATCTCCTTGAGATCTTGATACATTTTCGTGGAGCCTGGGTTCAGAATATCTGGAAATACTAGCCTCTTCCACCACTCTTTCCCGAAGCTCGTTCATATCCGGGACACATAGTCTACCTTGACACCGCAATACACCATCCTCGCTGCTGAGTACAAATGCTGAGGTCTTGTCATTTATAACTGCTTCCTTCACCCGAACCAATGCTGGATCCATGAACTATTTTTCCTTGATTTCCGCGACCAACGATGATTCTGCTCCATTATGCACCAAAACATTCCCCTCGTCTGACGCCGAGATACGAACACCCAAACTGGCTAATTGGTAAACCTCCCGAGCCAGGGGTCTCTGATCCACAAACAAATGAGCCAAACTACCCATGGATTTTCGACTAAGAGGGTCGGCTACCACATTTGCCTTCCCTGGATGGTACAATATGTTCATATCATAGTCCTTGAGCAATTCTAACCACCGCCGATGTCTCATATTCAGCTCTTTCTGCTTGAACAAATACTGGAGGCTCTTATGGTCCGAAAACACATCTACATGAACCCCATAAAGATAGTGCCGCCATATTTTCAAAGCAAACACAATAGCCGCAAGCTCCGAATCATTCGTCGGATAATGCTTCTCGTGATTCTTGAGTTGCCTGGAAGCGTAAGATATGACGTTCCCGTGCTGCATCAATACACATCCCAAACCGACTTTGGAGGCATCGCAATAAACCATAAATCCCTCTGTGCCTTCTGGCAAGGCCAATACTGGGGCCGAGGTCAATCTTGACTTCAATTCTTGGAAACGTTTCTCACATGCATCGGACCACTGGAACTTAACTGCCTTCTGCGTCAGTTTTGTCAATGGGGAGGCGAGGGTTGAGAATCCCTCTACAAACCTCTGATAGTACCCTGCCGACCCAAAAAGCTACGAATCTCTATCGGGGTCGTGGGTCTAGGCCAATCTTTCACTGCCGCAATCTTCTGAGGATCCACCTGAATCCCCTCACTGGAAATAACATGCCCTAGAAAGGCTACAGACTCCAACCAAAACTCACATTTTGAGAACTTGGCGTACAATTGATGCTGATGAAGGGTCTGCAATGCTGCTCTGAGGTGAATGGCATGATCTTCCCTGCTGCGAGAGTAGATGAGGATGTCGTCAATGAATACAATTACAAATGAATCTAGGAATGGCTTGAAAACCCGATTCATAAGGTCCATGAAAGCTGCTGAGGCATTGGTTAGCCCAAAAGACATGACCAAAAACTCGAAGTGACCATAACGAGTTCTGAAAGCGGTCTTAGGAATATCCTGCTCCCTGATCTTCAACTGGTGGTACCCGGATCGTAAATCAATCTTCGAGAAGAACTTCGCTCCCCGCAATTGGTCAAACAAATCATCCACTCGAGGCAAAGGATATTTATTCTTGATGGTGACTTTGTTGAGCTGCCGATAATCAATACACATTCGAAGTGACCCATCCTTCTTTCGACAAAGAGAACCGGAGCACCCCATGGCGACACACTCGGTCGTATGAACCCTTTCTCTAATAAATCCCGCAGCTGCTCCTTTAACTCCCTTAACTCTGTTGGCGCCATTCTATATGGTGGAATGGATATTGGCTGAGTATCTGGTAATACATCGATCCCAAAATCAATCTCCCTGTCCGCTGGAGGATGCAGGGGTATCATTGTATCTCTGTGCCTGGGCGACCACTAACTGTGTTAACATATGAATGGCTCCCCTAAGATCCTCATTAGAGATAGCAGAACCAGAAACTGTAACTGTATCTGAGTCAGGAACACTGGAATGAGGGATGGTGGCATCCTCTGCCGTAGCTGGAATATGGACACTTGGGTTTTGAATAGATGGGCCAGGAAAGTTTAGGACTGGTGGGTCATTCTCGCCCATGGCATCGGGCACATGATTAGCAGCCGTACTCGGGCCGGTATTGGCCCCAAAGCCGAGTCTAGCCTTCTTCTTAGGTACCATATTCTGAAAATTTTCGGAACAAGACGCGAATTAGACACAATTATTTACACTATGAACTTTACCGCACGATATAGAGTAACAAAGAAATGGGTGAATTCCTAAATGTCCGTGCAGCCCCCTACTTATATGAAGTGGTCGACAACACACCTATAAGAAGGGCACTACTAGACACGGCTTCGAGACATCCTAGGACACTTTAAAAACCTTAGGCTCTGATACCAAGTTTGTCACGCCCCAAATCGAGGGACATGATCGGCGCCTGGCTGGGTAGCCCTAGTCAAGCGGACCTGGGTGCCTTTCACTCCCACGCGTTACCCCTGTGTTGACTACTTCTCATTAACCAAATATCTTACCAATTATAACAGGTTCACAATACACAACATAACCATACGAGTGATTCATTAACAAGTTTACAGTTTTTACATCGCCCGACACAATATATATACATAAGACTGGAACCCCACAGTTTACATGTCTACGGAGCCTCTAGGATACAAAAGGAAATACAATACTTGCCGGTAACAAGGCTCCGGCTATACCTTACAAAATCCAAAATGAAGTCTGAAATAAAAGTGGCATGAGCCACACAAGGCCCCGAGGAAGAAAGGGGCTCACCAAAACAGGCAGTGGAAGATGAAGGATACTACTGCCGATGAGCTGAAGTAGAGGTGCCTACTACTGATCCACCTACAATCATAAAACGAATGTAGCGCCCCCGACAAAAGGGACGTCAGTACAATAGAATTGTACTGGTATGTATGGACAAACTTTGTCCTAAGTAAACTCAAGCCATTAAATTACATCAAGAATTAATTAAGCTAGCCAACCATGTTTTCCACATTTTCCTCATTTCAGATAATTCTCAACACAAAGCACTTTCTAGGATCAACAAATTGAACGATAATCAATCAATCACGTAAAGCACAAGTAGTCAAACAAAGGGGCAATCAGTGCCCCAAAGGTTGCAAACTCTCCTGCTGTCTCCTTTCACAATTTCACATCATTGATTTTTATATCAATGTTCAATAGCGATTTCGATCGCTTTATCCTTATTACCTCGTCTACCCTTATTACCTCGGCCACCCTTATCACCCCAACCCACACCTTATTTCCTCATGTTGTGGCGCGCAACCCGATCCCACCTTACAGTTTAAAACACAACGATTACAACCAGCAGATAAGGTACTACACACAATTTCAACAAGTTCAAATAAGCAACTTACAAGTTGATTCATGTTCACAATTTCTTCTCAACATAATATTACAAGAAAGTTACAATGTTTCCATAATCAAGAATATTCATACTGTATTGTTCAACAACTTACCAATCCTCAAGTGTTTTGTTTCTTTTCCACAAGGTGCCATATAGGCCATCATAACCATTATTCACATATCTTTACCCAATTCAACCCTCATTTATCTTTCGGTTCATATTCCATACTACATCACTCATAGTTCAACAACAACTTTGAATATCCAACAACAACATCAATAATTTTACACAATTTGTCAAATTAACACGAACCAAACAAATTTTACACATATCGATGATTTCACAAGAATCAAAATTAGCCATACATACCTGGTATCGAGTTTTCTTCCTTTAAATTCCTACTTTATGCTTACCCAAGCTATCCTAGCTTTGCCGACCTTGTTCTTGAAGACTCTTACTTCTACTCACTTTTTTTTACTAAAAAACAAGTTTAATAACCATGCATGAGTGTAAAATTCCATTTTCAAAAGCTATTATATGCAAACCTTCCTTTACCCATTTTAAAACTGAAAATTAGAGAAAATAGCTAGGGTTTTTACCTTGAAATGATTTGGGGAAGTGGAATCCTTGCCCTAGGATCCTTTGAACTAAGTGGTTGGAACAATCTTTGAAGATGAAGAACTTCTCCCTCTAAAACCCCTCTCTTCTCTCTCTAATTTTGGTAAGATGATATGATAAAATGAAGGAGAAAGGCGTTATATTAAAGAAGAGATCGGGTCGAAATTTTACAAAAATTTGGGCCGGGTCAATTCTGCGGTCGCATCTGCGATCGAAGAATCAATATGCGGACTATTGACCGCAGATTTGCCCCATAATTTACACAAGTTCTGCTACGGAATGCGACGAAAATGCGGTCCGCATGCTTGATCTGCGATCGCAAAGTGCACTGCAGATTCATTATGCGTTCGCATATCGACCGCATTTTCAACATGATTTTGGGAAACTTCTGTTAAGTTCTGCGGCAAGAATGTGGTCCGTATAGCAGATCTGCAGTCGCATTCTTGACCGCAAAATTGACACTTTTTGGAAAAATTGATTCTCTACATTTTTGACACTTAAATCACTACGCATTCCTAACACATTATTCGGACCATGACACCATAACTACTAGGTTTCATGCACGAAAATTTTTACGGGGCCTTACAACTCAGCAGTGAGGATGGTGTACTGCGGTGTCAAGGTAGACTATGTGTTTCGGACGTAGACGAGCTTCGAGAGAGGGTAATGGCAGAGGCTCATATTTCCAGGTATTCGGTGCACCCAGGTTCCACGAAAATGTATCGTGACCTCAAGGAGATTTATTGGTCGAACGGTATGAAAAGGGATGTGTCAAGCTTTGTAGCTAAATGCCCGAATTGTCAGCAAGTGAAGGCTGAGCATTAACGACCCGGTGGATTAACTCAGCTTATAAAAATACCAAGGTGGAAATGGGAGATGATCAATATGGATTTCGTAGTGGGATTACCTCGCACTCAGCGTAAGTTCGACTCAATATGGGTGATAGTGTATCGACTCACCAAATCAGCTCACTTCCGGCCAGTTAAGTCCACTGATACTGCGGAGCAATATGCAAAGTTATATATCAAGGAGATAGTAAGGCTTCATGGCACTCCACTTTTTATTATCTCGGATCACGGGGCTCGGTTCACGACAAATGTTTGGAAGAATTTTCAGCAAGGTTTGGGAACTCAGGTAAATCTCAGCACAGCCTTCCATCCGCAGACAGATGGTCAGGCCGAGCGGACTATTCAGACGCTTGAAGATATGTTGCGGGCTTGTGTCCTGGATTTCTAAGGTTGTTGGGATGAACACTTACCACTGATAGAATTTGCTTATAATAATAGTTTTCATGCTAGCATTCAGATGGTCCCATTTGAGGCATTGTACGGGAGAAGGTGTAGGTCGCCAATTAGATAGTTTGAGCTAGGTGAAGTGGAATTGCTAGGGCCATATCTGGTGTACCAAGCTATGGAAAAAGTTAAGGTTATTCAGGAGAGAATGAAAACCGCACAGAGTTGCCAAAAATCCTACGCAGACGTTCGCCGAAGGGATTTGGAGTTTCAAGTCGATGATTGGGTGTTCTTGAGGGAATCTCTTATGAAGGGAGTCATGCGATTCGGAAAGAAAGGGAAATTGAGTCCTAGGTATGTTGGGCCATATCGGTTCGTTCAAAGGTTTGGTCAAGTTTCTTATTAGGCTGGAGTTGCCTCCTAAGATGTCATTAGTGCACCCAGTGTTCCATGTGTCCATGTTGAAGAAAGTGATCGGAGATCCATCCACCATCATACCGGTCGAGGCTATTGAGGTTAATGAAGATTTGTCATATGAAGAAGTTTCGGTAGCCATCCCTGATAGGCAAGTACGTAAATCGAGAAATAAGGGAGTTGCCTCTGTCAAAGTATTGTGGCGAAGTCAACAAGTTGCGGAGGGTTCGTGGGAAGAAGAAAAAGAGATGAGGGAGAAGTACCCCCATTTGTTTGATCAAGCTTAGAAGAAATTAAGGAATCCTTCTACTCCTAGTAACTATCGTCTTGTCCAAGTTGTTCTCCTCTTAGTGTTAGTAAAGTTTCCTCCATTTTGTAATGAGTTGTATGTGTTGTTACCTTGGGTCACTTAAACCTTTATTGATAAATGGAAGCCTTATAAAGATTTTTGTGTTAAATAAACAACTAACAGTAAGTGTAAAATTAGAAATTGTTTGTTTATGTGTATAAGGTGTTGTGCAATTATAACAATGTGATGGAATATGTGCAGTCATTGAGGTAAGAAAGTGTATGCAAGCTGTGGAAATTATAGTAAATATGTGTTGTTGTTTGGTAATGTGTTTTGAGGGCCCTCTGGTAGGTGGATAGGCCTAGTTACAAAGGAAACTCTGCCGAAATTTCTGAAAAGTTTAGGAGTTAGTGAAAATTTAGAGACTGGAGATAGGTTAGAAAAGAGATGTTTGATGTTAAAGTGTTTGGGGAAGACTATACTCCTCATTCGAGGACTAATGATCCTAAGGGGGGAAAATGTAAGGCCCCGGAAAATTTCGCTAGGTAATTTAGGATTTCGTAGTGTCACACAGGCTTATTATAATATTTGTATATACTATTAATATGGTGGTCATCAATTAGACTTGGTAAATATGTGTATAAGTCTTATGGTAAGTTATGTGAGGTCCAAATGGAAGCCTAGCTGTACGCCAAATGGGAAAATTTTCCAAATAGGCCAAAATTCCAAATGGATTCGCACATGGCTCCACTTCAAAGGATCATATATAATTAGGTATAAGGTTTTCTGTGGTTAATAGCATATCAAATGAAATCCCTTTGAGTCTAGTTTCCAACACTTCAGACTGTTCATCATTTAGACATTCCTACACAACGTTATGATCAAATTACCAAACGCTAGAAAATGCTGTCTTGTGCCAAATGTGCGACCGCATTTCCTGTCGCATTTTTAAAACCGCGATCGCATTTCTGTCGCAGATTGAACCAGAGAAGCCCAGTTTTAGGTACCGATTTTGCGGTGCATTGTACGGCCAACATGTTCATTCTGCGGTCCATTCTGCTATAGCATAATCGACATCGCATGTTTAATTCTTCTATTTTTATAACCCGACCCCATTTCAATATATAGGCTTTGGGGTTCATTTATTACTGATTTTAGAGAGTGGTGAGAGCATTTTAGAGAGAGAAGGAGGAACCCAACATTTAAATCATCCAAATCTTGCATCAATCTTCAAGAATCAAGAACCCAATAGCAAGTTCTTCATCTAAGAGGTAAGATTCTATACCCTATGGTTTAATTTCGAGTTTGGTGTATAAGATGAGTTATTGAGGTATGATTCTTGGGTTTATTAGTATTATGTATACATGCATGTACAACTTAGATTTATGGGAAGATTGTTTAACTTAAATAAGTAAAGATTTGGTTAGGGAATGAAAGAAGTCTTCAAAAGGGGATTCGAAATCAAGACACTCAACTAGTGTTTGATAAAATGTTCGAATGGGCAAGTTTCATGAATATCTTTCTAATATGTGTTTAATTTTGTTATGTATCATAGTAGATTGGAATTTTTAGAGTTTTTGGAGTGTTGTAGTAACTTAAGGAACACTCAATTGAGGTATGTATGGCTAATTTTGATTCTTGTAAAACCGCCCATATGTGTGAAATTGTTAGGCATGTGTTAATTTAAGATATTTTATGTGATTCTTTGATGTCATTGTTGGGTATTTCAATTGATGTTGAACTACATGTGGTGTGGTATGAAATATGAATTGAAAGATAACAAGGGAATTGGAATTGGTAAAGAACTGAGAACAATTGTTGTGGTGGCATATATGGTTTCTTGTGGAAATAGATGAAACACTGGAATTGTGGGAAACTATTGAACATACTTGTGTGAGTACTCTCGAATATGGAGACATGGTAACTTGGTTGTGATATCAGTTTGAAAAGCATTTGAGAATATAAATCGAATTGTACGTTACTTATTTGAATTTATTGTAATTGTGTGTAGTGCCTTATTTGCTGTTTGTGAATGTTGTGTTTGAAACTGTACGGTGGGATCGGGTTTCACGCTGCAACATGAAGTAATAAGGTGTGGGTTGGGGTGATAAGGGTGGCCGATGTAATAAGGGTGGACGAGGCAACAAGGATGGAAGCGATCGAAATCGCTATTGAAAATTGATACAAAAATCATTGATGTGAAATTGTGAAAGGAGACAGCAGGAGAGTTTGCAACCTGTGGGGCACTAATTGCCCCTTTGTTTGACTATTTGTGCTTTAAGTGATTGATTGGTTGTTGTTCTTCTTGTTTAACTTAAATCGTGCTTTATGTTGAGAATTATTTGAAATGAGGAAAACATGGAAAACATGGTTGTCTGGCTTAATTAATTCTTGGTGTAATTTATTGGTTGTCTTATCATCATGATTACTTATTTAATGGCTTGAGTTTACTTGGGACAAAGTTTGTCCATACATACCAGTACAATTCTAGTGTACTGACGTCCCTTTTTCTGGGGGCGCTACATTCGTGTTACGATTGTAGGTGGATCAGTAGCAAGTACTTCAGCTCATCGGCAGTAGCATTCTTCATCTTCCACTACCCGTTTTGGTGAGCCCCTTTCCTTTCAGGGCCCTGCGTGGCTCATGCCACTCCGGTTTAGACTTTATTTTGATTTTGTGTAAGGTATAGCCGGAGCCTTGTTACCGGCAAATATTGTATCTTCCTTTGTATCCTAGAGGCTCCGTACACATGTAAATTGTGGGATTTCAGTCTTATGCATATATTATGTCTGGCGTTGTAAAAATTGCAAACTTGTTAATGAATTAATCATGTGGTTATGTTTGTACAATGTGAATTCAGTTATAATTGGTTTGATCTTTGGATTATGAGTAATAAAGAACACAGGGGTATCGTGTGGGATAGAAAGGTACCTAGGTCCGCTTGACTGGGGCTACCCGGTCAGGCGCCGATCATGTCCCTCGATTTGGGGCGTGACAACCATAGGCTAGAAATAGTCAAAAGACTAACAGCCAAGAACATGGAGAAGATTATATACAGAAAATTTGGAAGAAGAATAGTCAAAAGCATGCAAAGAATCATATACAGAAGTCGTAGAAGACAAATAAGCAAAAGACATGCAAGAAATCATATACAGGAGTTTTAGAAGACAAAAGCAAAGAAGACAAAGAGCATGAAACTTAGCTTGCAGGATTTGTCTCCTGTTCTTTTCTTTTTTCTTTCTTTTCTTTCTTTCTTTTTCTTTTCCTTTTCCAGACTTCAAGATTTTCAAAGACTTGAAGTCTGATTTTTCAAGATTTCCTCAAATGTTTTTTTTTTTTGGTTTTTAGTGGTATAGAGGTGTTATGGATATTATTGGGATGTATTTGGGGGTGGCTTATGTTTGGGTGTTCGCCGGAGATAGGGTTCCGGTGAACTTCTTTGCAAGATTCGAACAGTTCCAAGGTTATTCGAAGCAAACCAACTATATGGGGTGAAAGCTCTCCTTATAGTGGTCGTGGGGTGTAAATTTGGGAGTCAGATTCATAGGTTGAAGGTCACCGGCAAAAGTTCCGGTGACCGAACTTTCAATAACACTGGGGTTTTCTTGTTTTCTAGGGTTTTCAGGGTGGTCTTGGTGTGTGAGAGTGAATGAAAGGATGTTTGAGGTTGGTTTTGGCTGGAAAAGGCCATAGTTTGAGGCCAGTCTCCATTGGAGACGGTTGAAGAAGATGAAGAAGAAGAGACATGCGGCTAGGGTTTGGGAGGCTGTGTTTATAGGCGTGTATGTGTTTGGTCTCTGAACGAGAGACGAGGCTTTTATACCTTTTGGGGCACAAGGGATCCTGGCCTTTGGATCAGTTATGATCAATGGACATGATTAATTCTCCTCAAACGCTGTCGTTTCAATTAATGAGAGGCGACCTGTCCTCCGTTAGATCTCCAAATATGGACGGCCAGGATTTGTTCAATATACTACGCCGTTTTAAAAATCTTTGAGGAGACTTATCAGCATCCGTCTGATCAACTTTTGGACGTCCAAGATTAAAACCCTTTACACGACGTCGTTTCTTTTTTATTCAAACCGCCTCACATGGTCTGTTAGATTGATATATCAACAATTGAGATTCAATCACTCTTTACGCCGTCGTTTTAATTCGGACTTTGGACTGGACGGCCAATTACTTTGGGCTGTTACACTTTGGGCCTGTATTTTTGAATTTGGCCCAATTTTATTGTATTTTATGTATTTTCTTATATTTTAATTATTTTCTTTGTATTTTTATTTTGTATTTTATTTGTCTCTTCATATTCCTTTTCAATTGTTGTTTTTCTTTTATTTTCATATTGTTTCTAATTTTTCTGGTATTTTTATGACATTTTTGCTATTTCCGGTATTTTTGTATTTTTGTTAATTTTGTCTAATTTTTATATTTTTTGTGACATTTTCTAATTAACTTTTTTTGTAGTTTTTAATTTCAAATTATTTCAATAGCAAACACACAATTGTTTCAATTAAACACATAATTGCACATCAAAAATCTTATTTTATTTTTATATTGAAATTTGTTTGCTTAGGGCAAAAATCACATGCTCACAGTGCTGACTAAAGAAACGAAGTACGTGAATGACATTACTCCCAATACGATGTATAAACGGAAGTTATATCTCATAGTATTTGTGCGTCTAAAATCCGACAATCCGACAACCATGGTTACTTAAAGGAATGAAAGTTTCGAATTACCTTGACATATGTGTCGAAATGGACTTATTTTAATTAATGGACTACGATGAACTAGTAGAATTTCTTATTCAAATGGACTTATGTCGTTCTATGCGATCGCGTAGCAGGGGTTGTGATTGCATAGCTTTGTGATCTTGTTCTTTGCGATCACATGGTAGGCGTGTGATCACATAGTGTATTTTGTCCATTTATTAAACTATGAATCTATTTTAAAGCACAAATACTATGAGAAATGGATAAACACTATAATATTTAGTATACTAGGAAAGGTTGATATAGAAATCCTCCCATTACAGCTAATCATCGTTGTTTTTTTTAACCACTTTGCAAACTTTGTTGCTCAAGAGTTGACAACTCAAATCGTCATCTAATAATGTTGCGATCTTGTCCTCTTGTCATATGTCATCAATGGAGACATCATGTCATTATCGTCTATAGTTTTCAATAGGAATAAACAAAATTAACATTCATATGCTTCATTTGTTAAAAATATTAATCGTATATGTACCTGTATAGTCATTTAGCCACTATTTTTACATTTAAGCAGAACAAATTAAGTTCAAATAATGACCTTCTTTGTTCTACTATAACAAGAAAAGAAGGAATCAATTGCTAAACAAATCTGCATTTTTATCAAATAATTTCATGCAAGTGATGAGAATAGACCTGGCTAATATTGTCAATAACCCGACTAGTCCTTTAGAGATCCAACACGTTGTTCGGTAGTTCGAGGCCATGAGAAGCTTTAGTTCAGGCATTATGACTTGTACGCGTGGTCGGAATTGAATTTCAGGATGTTTGGAATTAATTTGGAAAGAAAATTATCATTTTGAAATCTTTAGGTTGGATAAATTGACTAAGATACGGATTTGAGTAAACAACTTCGGAATCGAAATTTAAATGTTACAAAATAACAACCATGATATACGATCTAAATGTGTCACATAAGATTTTAATTGTTCCATGAGTTCAAATGTGTATGCTAGAACTCAGGTCTAAAAAAGACTGGTCAATTATAACTAGTAATATGTTACGATCTCTAAATATACCTTATGTGGTTGTCAAACATATATATCGCATATGGAAAGTTGTATATTGGAACAAACGTCATTGGCTCCAGATACCAGAAGGAAATTGGTAGTTAAGGATTATTTTTGAATTCAGGTATATGATCATGGACTTAATATCGACGCCAATTGTAATTCAGTTGGACTGATGCCCCTTTCATTTGACTAAATATTTCCCTCATCTTTTATGGGGAAAGTGTCAAATGAATTATCCAATTATTGATTGGAGTCAATAAAACGGAGTTCATTTGACTAATACGATTGCAACCGCTAACCACTTGGACAAAAATTCTTATTGACCGTCTATGACGAAGAACATGACGGGCACGACCTCATTATTTCAGGAAAGTACAAAATTTATGAATTCGATATTCTAGCCATTTTAAAATATTGAATTCTAAATTAATAATTTATAAATACTCAATAAACTTAGGTAAATACAAGATTTAAACCGAAGAACTCTAGCCCATCGCTGCGGGAGCTAGACTGGATAAGGAGGAAAAAAAACTAATTCATGCACCATAGGTAAGTTTGTTGCTTTGCAGGATTTTATTGTAGTTTGGCTACTAATGGAAGATAAATGATATTTCTATATTTTGTGAAACTATGACTCCGTTACAAACAGAGACCTCCTTGCACTTCTTGTGGTCGTCTTAAATATTGCATCTACTACTCCCTCTTTTCAACATAAAAGGAATTTAAAAATAATATTAATGTATTTGATTTGTTTACCTATATTTGTTACTACTATTTTCAGGGATGTCTTATCTGCATGACTCGAAATTTATACACGACACTATTTGGTGTTTGGCACTTCCATTAATTTTAATTAAGGTTATTGACAATATTAGCCCATAACGGAAAGGACAAATAGTTTTAGACCTTTAGGAAAATAAATAAACAAACTACAATAATAAAAAAATAAAAACAATAAAAAAAGGCAAAAGAAATGGAAAGAGGAAAATAAAAGGAATAGACAAAATCAGATTGCCATTCATTTGGCCCAGAATAATCTTAGACCCAAATCAAATACACGAACCCTGAATAACTAGCCCAGTTCTGTCACATACCCAGTCCAAAATCATGGGTGTGAGAATATCAAATGACGTAGTATTGAAGCTATTCTACGTCGTTTTGAGTTAAAAATTAAACAATGGATCTTAGCCCTTCATCTGATCACATCCAATGGCCCCCAATAAATAAAACTATTATTGCGACGACCCGGCCCGTCGTCACGAGAATTACCACCCTGTTACCCCTTCATTTATATGTTTCATATTTCTATATCTGTGTTAGAGTCTATCGGGTGAATTGTGAGTGATTCTAGTTGAAAATGAGGCATATAGCCTTTTTGAGTGAAGCTTGTTTATGAAAAGTCAACCCGGAGTTGACTATATGATTAGAAGGCTCGGAATCAAATTCTGATGATTTGATTAGTTCCGGGAGGTGATTTGTGACTTAGGGGAGCGATCGACAAATAGACTTGAATTGGCTAAGTTGGAATTTTGGCGAAATCCGATCAATAGGTGAGATTTTGATTTGGGAGTCAGAATAGAATTCCGACAGTTGCAGTAGCTTCGTTAGGTGTTTTTGGATATGTCTACAAATTTTCAGGTCATCCGCACATCGTTTGGCCAGGTTTTTGATTGGATGTTGGTTTCAGAAGTTCTTGTTGAAACTTAGACTTGAATTCGCCTTGATTTGATGAGTTCCGTGTTTAATGGTGTGTTTTTATGATTGGAACAAGTTCGTATCGTGTTTTGGAGTAGGTTGGTGGTTTTCATTTGGGGTCCCGAGTGCCTCAGGGTGAATCCGGAGGTCTAAACGAACCATTTTTGACTAAAGGAACAGGTAGATTTGCTGTCATAACTGCAGAGCTATTTTGTTCTCTGCGATCCCATGGGGAGCCATGCGATCGCGTAGAAGGATTTTGGGAGGCAATCTATTTGTTCTCTGCGATCGCATGGTCGAGGCTGCGATCGCATAACAATGGGGGGTGAAGCAATAACGTTGAGCCGGTCGGCCGATCGACTCGGGGTGTGGACCAACGTGAATTGGGGGGGGGGGGGACCAAAGCCCGGGCTTTTGATACACTTGTGGAATGATGTCTCCTTGATTGTGGTAGGCAGCACGCACCTCTGGCGTGCTTCGGCATCTGCGCGCTCCGGACGCTGGCCTATGGGCTCCCCATTCGGCCCGTCTTGAAACACGGATCAAGGAGTCTGACATGTGTGCGAGTCAATGGGCAAGTAAACCCGTAAGGCGTAAGGAGGCTGATTGGTGGGATCCCCCTAAGAGGTGCTCTGCTGACCGACCTTGATCTTCTGTGAAGGGTTCGAGTGTGAGTAATGTCTGAAATCAAATGTATGCCTTTAGGTTTCAAAACCAGATTTCAATTTCAAATTCATCCCCATGATAGTAATATGATTACCACAACTACAAGTCTAACAATGTCCATCACTACAATCCATGAATGGGGATCTCCATTTGTTATGGTAGATTAGTAGATGAATGACCCTTTATCTCGCCTAAGGAAATGAATATTATGGCGGAGACATGTCATATGAACATTGACATGTCTCTGCCATAATATTCATTCGTCTGTTTCACTCTTCCCTATACGGCCTAGTATACTAAAGTATATGCAAGGGTATATGTCTTAGAATGACAGGACAAGTGGGAATAAAGTCCATTTTACTAATATGATTACCTATGCATATACTATCAAAATTTGTTTAGGAGTAATGTCATACGTTCATACTAGGGTCATACGCATCAGCCTACGACAACCACATAAGTCTATTTGACTGATACGGTCGTAGTCATAGGACCTTCCGTTTATATATCGTGGTTGTTATTTAGTAATTGACCATCTATGAATATAATTATTTAGTAATTGACCATCTATGAATATTATTTTATTCATATACTAGGGCAATACGCATCGGCCTATAGCAACCGTATAGGCCCGTTTAGTAATATGATTACCTATGCATGTACTATAAAAAGTAGGGCCATACGCATCAGCCTACGACAACCACATAAGTCCATTGACTAATACATTTTTGAGTCATAGGAACTTTCATTTATATATCGTGGTTGTTATTTATCAATTGACCGTCTATGAATGTAATTTCATTCATATACTAGGACCATATGCATCGGCCTACAGCAACCGTATAGGCCCGTTTACTAGTATGATTACCTAGGCATATACTATCAAAATTTGATTGGGGGTAATGTCATACGTTTATACTAGGGCCATACGCATCGGCCTATGACAACCACATAAGTCCATTTGACTAATACGATTGTAGTCATAGGACCTTCCGTTAATATATCGTGGTTGTTATTTAGTAATTGACCGTCTATGAATATTATTTCATTCACATACTAGGTTCATATGCATTAGCCTATAGCAACCGTACAGGCCCATTTACTAATATGATTACCTATGCATATACTATCAAAATTTTATTGGGAGTAATGTCATACGTTCATACTAGGGCCATACGCATCGTCCTACGACAACCACATAAGTCCATTTGACTAATACGGTAGTAGTCATAGGACCTTCCATTTATATATCGTGGTTGTTATTTAATAATTGACCGTCTATGAATATGATTTTATTGATACAGTAGGGCCATACGCATCGGCCTATAGCAACTGTATTGGCCTATAATTCCTAATTCTTATCACTACGGCCGATGCGTATAGTTGTATATATATCGGCCTATATGGTTTCTATACGCACTGGAAATTATATTATTTCATATGCGGTTGCTATGTGAAAAATGTTATCGCGTTCCTTATAAAAATTTGATACCTAGGCCCGTTAGTCAAATACGGTCCTATACGTTCACTTGGTATCCTGGTTGACTATAGCAACCGTATCATTTATATGCGTAATACGATATACCATACGCATCCATACGCATCTGCCATTTGACTAATACGGTTGTAGACATAGGACCTTCCATTTATATATCGCAGTTGTTATTTAGTAATTGACCGTCTAAGAATATAATTTCATTCATTCAGTAGGGCCATACACATCGGCCTATAGCAACCGTATAGGCCCATTTACAAATATGATTACCTATGCATATACTATATGTATGTTCCTATAGTATATGAATATAATTTCATTTTATATATCGTGGTTGTTATTCCTAATCAATTTTGATATTATATGCATAGGTAATGTCACGAACCCAATCCCGGTCGTGATGGCGCCCAACACAATGCTAGGCAAGCCCGACCATATTATCTCTTAACCAACCATTTATTAATTCCAGTTAATCAAATTAAACTTAAACAGCAAGTGTTCATATCAAAATGATAAACGTAATAGTAGAAACATACAAAATACGGTCCCAACCAAATCGTGGTGTCACAAGTCTGAGCCTCTACAAATGAAATCTACAATACAATTAAGTCTAGGCAGAATGGAAACAACGAAATGATAAAGAGGAAGAGGTCAGGTACTGTGGACGTCGGCAGCTACCTCGAAGTCTCCACGGAATGATGATAGTAAAGCAGTTGCGATAGCTCAATTGCTCTCCTGAACCTGTATGTCTGCACAAAAAATGCAGGGGAGTGGGGTGAGTATATTTCAACTCAGTGAGTAATATTAATAAACAACAATTGAAAATAAGAAGTCCTGTACTATCACTAAACAGTTCTAAGGCAAACCCCCATAGGTAAGTCATCACTACAGTGAGTACTCTGATCTCCAGTCCACATCTATCTCAACAAGGTCCCACACTGACCAAATCTTCACTCGTACTGCTACGGTGTACAGCCAGCTCAATGTATGTAAATATATACATATGTATTTAACGTATAAGTATTTAAGTATGTATAAGGATATGAATAAGTATAATGCTGCGGCGTGCAGCCCGCTCTAATACATATACCAATGCGGCGTGCAGCCCGCTCCATTTAACGTCGACAACGCTCACTGGGCGTGTATACAGACTTCGGAGGGGCTCCCTAGGCCCAAGCGATATGATGTTGCGGCGTGCAGCCTGATCCACACATATATTACTGCGGCGTGCAGTCCGATCCAGTATGTACATATACATATATAACTATACTGCTACGGCGTGCAGCCTGATCCCATAATATACACCAGCGCTCACTTAGAATGTGTGCAGACTCAGACTCCGAAGGGGCTCCTACAGCCCAAGCGCAAAATATATATGTATATATATATATATATATATATATAATGCTGCGGCGTGCGGCCCGATCCAATATATATAGCGCTGCGGCATGCAGCCCGATCCAATATATATATATATATATATACTGCTGCGGCGTACAGCCCGATCCAATATAGATATATGTAGAATATCTCATAGTGGGTCCTCGACCTTATCTCATTCGGTATAGACTTGGCCTCTCAGGCCCAATATAACATCTCATAGTGGGTCCTTGACCCTATCTCAATCGGTATAGACTTGGCCTCTCAGGCCCAATATAACATCTCATAGTGGGTCCTTGACCCTATCTCAGCCGGTATAGACTTGGCCTCTCAGGCCCACTCAGCTAGAACAGGGAATTCCACCCTAGATAGTCTCTCTCAAGGTACACGCCTAGTACAGGCTCATGATATGCTATACAGCTATAACTGCGGCTGTGTGTATGTATCCAGCAAGATATAAGGGCCGCTTAGCTCTACTAGCTCACCTAATACTCTACAGATCGGCACAACGCCCCAAACATGGCTACTAGCCCAATTACACAGTTAAAATCTTAGTCACAGACATATTACACCATACGTTATCAGTCGGGAAGGACCAAGTCCAGTCCCCAAATTCAACCTTAGCCAATTCAAGCCTATTTCTACAATGGGCCTCCAAATTCAATTCCGATCGCTCCCCTAAGTAACAAATCACCTCCCGGAACTAACCAAATCATCAGAATCCGATTCAGAGCACTCTAACTAAATAGTCAACTCCATGTTGACTTTCCATATTCAAGCTTCATTCAAATAGGCTATTTGCCTCATTTTCAACCAGAATAACTCCTAACTCACCCGATAGACTCTAACACTGATATAAAATCATGAAACATATAAATGAAGGGGTAATAGGGTGATAACTCTTATGACAATGGCCCGGATCATCACAGGTAATCATATAAGTAAATGGGCCTATACGGTTGTTGTAGGCCGATGCTTATGGCCCCAGTATATGAATGAAATAATATTCATAGACAGTCAATTACTAAATAATTATATTCAAAGACGGTCAATTACTAAATAACAACCACGATATATAAATGGAAGGTATAGTACGACCGTATTAGTCAAATGGACTTATATGGTTGTCGTAGACTGATGCGTATGGCCCTAGTATGAACATATGATATTACTCCTAAACAAATTTTGATAGTATATGCATAGGTAATCATATTAGTAAAATGGAATTTATTCCCACTAGGCCCATCATTGTAGGGCATATACCCTTGCATATACTTTAGTAAGTTAGTGATGTAAGGTGTATCTATGTGATCTTGGTAGTGACGAAGAAGTTTGTGGGATAATGGATGAACTGTTAAGCGATTCGTTTCCTATTGCGATCTGTTGTGTAGCCCCATGTTATGGGCGCGTGAATAATATTATTGCATATCCTAGTTAGAAAGTTAAGCGCAATACGTGAGACGGTATGAGTTCAGACTCAGAAAGACTAAATTGGCGGTATTTTATATGTGTTATGATTCAAACAAGTGCAACGCATGTCCCTGTATCGATTTTGATAATATAATACAGGTAGTATTAGATTAATGTTGTTGAAATATATTGTGATATTATGTTAAGTTGTAGCCGTGATGCTAGGATGGTTTTGGTGATTCTATGGCAGGTGGATAGGCCCAATTACAAAGAAAACTCTACTAAAATTTTTTGAAAAAATTTGGGACTTAGTAAAAAACTTTGGACACCTAGAGAATAGACTTAACTGTTATGTGGGTGAATGCAAGAAAAGGGCAGAAGAGTTAATATTTCAGATGATCTGTGTCTCCACAAGCATGTGAAAGAGTGAGTTTAATCTCACCATGGTATTACAACAACAATAGGGTATATGTGTTGTGATATATATATGGCTTCGAGCTAAGTTGGGGAGGTTGCCGTTGATTAGCTGGTTGCATGATTATGTGCTACATTGGTTCTATGTTAAAGTATACTAGCGAACCAGTTCTGATTGCAGAAATTAAGCCGAGAATGGAACGAGTGAACGAAAATTGTTGACAAGATGTCAAGAGATTGGATGAGCAAGAAGGAAGTTTTGATGGTTAAGATAAACTAGCATCGTCTAAAGCATCACCTGAGAGGTATTATGTCCAGGTTAATGATTCTTGATCGCTCTTCACCGTTAGTGCGACCGGTGGTTTGGAGGTGCGCTCCAGATATTATTGTGGTAGGTTGTGGGAGTGTGTCCTACTGGAAAATTATATAAGCGTGGCATGCAGTCACTTGACTGATTAAAGCGGTAAACCAAGTATGATGGTTATGATAGAGTCGTTAGATTGAAAAATTCATGCCTGGAGGGCACTTGGCCTATTCGGTTGTGAACTAGGGAGGATTACTCCGATTATGATGGTTGTTTTTGTGTTCTATGTAGAAAGTGGAAGTTATTATGGACCTTTAAAAAGTTATTAGACTAGTTCAGTTTGATCAGAATCGGCTTGAAATCGGTGGATAGATTTAATGTGAATAATGGTTCTATATCAGGCCAGATGTGTACATCTTTGTAACACCCTTGTACTAATATGATTACCTAGGTCCATATGGAAACAGGCCCTAGTATGAACGTATGATATATAAATAACCTACCATTTATATTTGGTCCCTATGATTACCTATTTATCATGGATTAAGAAGGCGCTAATGGTGGAACAAGATCTACAAAATTATGTAGAGGATTTAGCTAAGTGCTACACTTATTTCGTGGTCCAAGTCCAAGTCCAAGAGGAGGTTGATTGGGGTCCAATTTCATTCATATAGCAAGGAGATATACAACCGTATTAGTCAAATAAAATTATATTCATAAACGGTCAATTACTAATTACTAAATTCTAAGCAATCGTATTAAATAAAAGAGCGACCGTATTAGTCAAATGGACTTAGTAATGTCCTATGCACAGTATACTAGAACGCATCGGCCCGTATATGAGAAAAGTCACACTTGAAGTACCGTCTATGAATAGGTAATCATATTAGTAAACAAGCCTATACGCACTAAGTTTTGTCATATGTTCAAATTTTGGTTGCTAGTATATGACATTGTGGTTGTCGTAGGCCGATGCGTATGGCCCTAGTATGTACTAGACAAGCCAATGGACGTATGTAGTAATTGACCTTACCCTACTATGAGAAAACGGGCCTAGTAAATGACCGTCTATGAATGTTATTTCATATAGGGTTCAATATACTTGTTCCTATGTATATGATTAATGTAACCATAAAGTCGTGCGTAAGGCCCTAATTTTTATAGTAAATGCATAGGTAATCATATTACTAAACGGGCCTATACGGTTTCTATAGGCCGATGCATAGGACCTTACATATTAGTCATTTATAATATAGGCCGAAGGTAATATGTGGTTACTTATTTTATCAAATGTTTCTTGGGAATAATGTCACACGTTCATACTAGGGCCATACTTGGAAGGCCATAGGGTAAATTTTATGTGGTTGTCGTAGTATAAGGGTCAGGTTTCACAATCTATTTCATGTTATTAATTTATCTAATCAAGTGACTATAATTTCATTCATATACTAGGGTCATACGCATCGGCCTATAGCAACTGTATAGGCCCGTTTACTAATATGATTAACTATGCATATACTATCAAAATTTTATTGGGAGTAATGTCATACGTTCATACTAGGTCTATACACTTCGGCCTACGACAACCACATAAGTCCATTGACTAATACGGTTGTAGTCATATGAACTTCCGTTTATATATCGTGGTTGTTATTTAGTAATTGACAGTCTATGAATATTATTTCATTCATATACTAGGGCAATATGCATCGGCCTATAGCAACCATATAGGCCCGTTTACTAATATGATTACCAATGTACATACTATCAAAACTTAATTGGGAGTAATGTCATACATTCATACTAGGGCCATACGCATCGGCCTACGACAACCACATAAGTCCATTTGACTAATACAATTGTAGTCATAGGACCTTCTGTTTATATATCGTGGTTGTTATTTAGTAATTGACCGTCTACGAATATAACTTCATTCATATACTAGGGCCATACGCATCAGCCTATAGTAACCATATAGGCCCGTTACTAATATGATTACCAGTGCATATACTATCAAAATTTTATTGGGAGTAATGTCATACGTTCATACTAGGGCCATACGTATCGGCCTACTTCTGCCTACGACAACCACATAAGTCCGTTTGACTAATACGATTGTAGTCATAGGAACTTCCGTTTATATATTGTTGTTGTTATTTAGTAATTGACCGTCTATGAATATTATTTCATTCATATACTAGGGCCATGTGCATCGGCCTATAGCAACCGTATAGGCCCGTTTACTAATATGATTACCTATGCATATGCTATCGAAATTTAATTAGGAGTAATGTCATACGTTCATACTAAGGTCATACGCAATGGCCTACGACAACCACATAAGTCCATTTGACTAACACGGTTGTAGTCATAGGACCTTCCATTTATATATTGTGGTTATTTAGTAATTGACCGTCTATGAATATAATTTCATTCGTATACTAGGGCCATATGCATCCGCCTATAGCAACCGTTTAGGCCCATTTACTAATATGATTACCTATGCATATACTACTAAAATTTGATTGGGAGTAATGTCATACGTTCATACTAGGGCCAAACGCATCGACCTACAACAAGCACATAAGTCCATTTGACTAATACAGTTGTAGTCATAGGACCTTCCATTTATATATCATGGTTGTTATTTAGTAATTCACCGTCTATGAATATTATTTCATTCATATACTAGGGCCATACGCTTTGGCCTATAGCAACCGTATAGGCCCGTTTACTAATATGATTACCTATGCAAATACTATCAAAATTTTGTTGAGAGTAATGACATGAGTTCATACTAGGGTCATACGCATCAGCCTTCGAGAACTACATAAGTCCATTTGACCAATACGATTGTAGTCATAGGACCTTAAATTTATATATCGTGGTTGTTATTTAATAATTGACCGTCTACGAATATGTTTTCATTCATACAGTAGGGCCATATGCATCGGCCTATAGCAACCGTATAGGCCTATTTACTAATATGATTACCTATGCATATACTATTAAAATTTTATTGGGAGTAATGTCATACGTTCATACTAGGGCCATACGCGTCGGCCTACGACAAACCACATAAGTCCATTTGACTAATACAGTTGTATACATAGGACCTTCCGTTTATATATCGTTGTTGTTATTTAGTAATTGACCGTCTATGAATATTATTTCATTCATATACTAGGGCCATATGCATCCCCCTATAGCAACCGTATAGGCCCGTTTACTAATATGATTACCTATGCATATACTATCAAAATTTTATTGAGAGTAATGTCATAAGTTCATACGAGGGTCATACACATCAGCCTACGACAAACACATAAGTCCATTTGACTAATACGATTGTAGTCATAGGACCTTCCATTTATATATTGTGGTTGTTTAATAATTGACCGTCTACGAATATGATTTCATTCATACAGTAGGGCCATATGCATCGGCCTATTGCAACCGTATAGGCCCGTTTACTAATATGATTACCTATGCTTATACTATTAAAATTTGATTGGGAGTAATGTCATACGTTCATACTAGGGCCATACGCATCGGCCTACGACAACCACATAAGTTCATTTGACTAATACGGTAGTAGTCATAGGACCTTCCATTTATATATCGTGGTTGTTATTTAGTAATTGACCGTCTAAGAATATAATTTCATTAATATAGTAGGGCCATACACATCGGACTATAGCAACCGTATAGGCCCATTTACAAATATGATTACCTATGCATATACTCTAAAAATTTGATTGGGTGTAATGTCATACGTTCATACTAGGGCCATATGCATCGGCCTACGACAACCACATAAGTCCTTTTGCCAAATACTAAAGTAGGCCGGTCCACAGTTCTCTGCCCAACATGCTCAACCGTATCCACCGCCTCCACACTCATGGCGTACCCCAGCTCCACAAAATGTCTACCATGTACAAAATGCCTATCCGCCTTCAAAATCCTATAGTAATACAAACTGACCTAACTTCCATCCGGATCCAGAAGTAAAAGGTGATAGGGCTCAAAGGAAGAGAACATTAACTCCTCTAGGAGAATCATATACCAATCTTTTTCATCGTTTGAGAGAACTAGGGATGTTGAGCCCTATTGAACCTAAAATTCCCAATCTTCCACCCAAAAATCTAGACCAATCTGTCCGATGTGAATACTGTTCTAGGGCACCGGGATATGATACGCAGAAATGTTGGCACTTAAAGTCCGAAATACAAGAACTTATTGATTCCATAAGAATTGGGGTGCAAGCTCCAGAAACTCCCAATATAGAATCCTTGACTAAAATCAGTTACGATATCAGTGAGTACTTGGGATTTGATTGCAGTTCTAGGTTGATAAGTTACTTCATATTCACGTAACTCTATAGCCCATTTTGCTAATCTACCTGATAGTTCATGTTTATGCAAAATATTACGTAAAGGGAAAGCAGTAACTACTACAATAGGATGACACTGAAAATAAGGCCTTAATTTTCTTGATGCCATGATTAATGCTAATGCAAATTTTTCCATCTGCGGGTACCTTATTTCAGCATCTAGTAGAGTCTTACTTACATCATAAATAGGAGATTGCTTACTTTGGTCTTCACGAACCAAAACATCACTTACCGCTACTTCTGAGACTGCCAAATAAATCAGTAGCTTTTCATTTCGACAAGTAAACCTTCATTTCTTTAAGGGCTTACTAGCAATCCTCATTCCATTCGAAATGATCTTGCTTTTTGAGTGCCGAGAAAAATTTGAAGCATTTTTCTGAGGATTTGGAAATAAATCTTCCTAGTGCCGCAATTCTACCAGTTAACCTTTGGACCTCTTTTTTATTTGTAAGAATATCATGTATTTCTTCGATCACTTTAAGCTGAGAAGGATTTACGTCAATACCACGATTAGAAATAAGAAAACCTAAAAATTTACCTGAGGCTAATCCGAACGCGCATTTCTCTGGGTTAAGCTTATGATTAAATTTTCGCAAAATTTTAAAAGTACTAGATAAGTGAGAAATATGGTCATTAGAATACTAGGTTTTGACGAGCATATCGTCTATGTATATCTCCATCGTTTTTCCTAAACATTCTTGGAACATTTATGTGACTAACCTTTGATAGGTTGCCCCAGCATTTGTTAGACCATAGGGTATTACTTTGTAACAGTAATTCCCCCAGTCTATGATGAAAGAGGTTTTTTCTTCATCAGCGGGGTGCATTTTGATTTGATTGTACCCCGAATATGCATCTAAAAAGCTCAAAAGTTCATGACCTGCAGTTGAATCTATCATTTTATCTATATAAGGTAAAGGGAAAGAATCTTTTCGGCATGCTTTATTTAGATCTGTATAATATACACAAACTCGGCACTTACCGTTCTTCTTAGGTACGACCACCGTTTTGGCTAACCAATCAGGATATTTTACCTCGCGGATTGATCCAATTTTCAGCAATTTTTGAACCTCATCATGAATGACTTAGTTTTAAAAGTCCCATGCTTTCTTTTCTTCTGCTTTATTGGAATAAAAGATGGGTCCTCGTTGAGTTTGTGAGTCATCACATCCGGTGGTATACCTGTCATATCAGCATTGGACCAAGCAAAACAGTCCACATTAGCTTTTAAAAATTCAATTAACATACCTCGCATGTCGGGTAAGTTCAGATTGTGCCACTAGTTCCAATGCAAGAAGTTAAAGACTGTTTCGCAGAGATGTTACGCATGAGAGACCGATGAAGAGACCTCACATTCAAGAGTTTGTCGCGACCCCAAACCCGGTCGTGATGGCGCCCAGCACACTGCTAGGCCAGCCCGACCAATCAACAACAACTACGGAGCTAGAAGCTCACTTTATCCAATTTAGACATAACAATTATGAGTCAACATTTATAGAAAATACCAAAACAGGGAACCAAGTCCCAAAACAGTACAACTCCCCAAAGATCGAGGGGTCAAGAGTCATGAGCCTCTAAAAGAACATAAGTGAAATAGAGTTTACAACAAAACTCAGTGCGGAAAGAAATGACAACATGAAATGAAAAGACAGCTAGAAGGGGAGTCAGGTCCTGCGGACGCTACAGCTACCTCGACTATCCCGCACAATGCCTCTGAGCGGCTATCGGATCAGGTCTGCTGAGAGGTACCTGGATCTGCACACAAGGTGCAGGGAGTAAAATGAGTACTGCCAGACTCAGTGGTAATAAACAGGGGTAAGACAACGTAGATAAGAAATCCATAATAAAACACTATGTAAAGCTGTACTCAATTCCCTGTAACAATTCAATATCAAAAGTAATGTACCAGCAATAACAACAACACTATATAACAACTAGTAGATGCAGCTAAATGCAATGCAATGCATGAAATGACCGCTACGGCCGTAGCCCGATCCAATTTGGGTACCCGTGCTCACTGTGGGGGCTCAGACTCCATAGGGGCTCCTACAGCCCAAGCACAATATCATGAATATACGCTGCGGCGCGCAGTCCGATCCACTACCAGTCAGCTAATATGCAAATGCAGCCTCGCAGGCTCAAAAGTAGTTTTGAAAACTCTTTTATCATTTTTCAGTTGAAAACAGTAAATGTCAAGTTCCAAAGATTGGAAATATCAAGATAACAGTAATAGCTACGGACTGGTAGTTAAACTAGTATGTCAATATTGCAAAAAAATGATAACGATCCTCGCAGGATCCAATAACTGGCTCACAACCCATAAATGTACTCAACCATCCGAGAAGGAGATTCAACGGCTCAAGAGTAGCCAATATCACAATATAATATGCAACCGTCCGAGAAGGAAGTTCGACGGCTCAACAATAGCCAATATCATAACACAGTGCCAACAGGTCGGACTAAGCCATAGTCCCCAATCACAATCAACCTCGCACTCACAAGAAAGTATGTGTCTCGCTGCTATACAACATCACAAAGTGGTATACCGGGGTTTCGAACCCGCTGGTCATCACCCACATCTATTACTCACCTCAATACAGCTCGACGTCTACTCTGCGATGCCCTTGCCACGAGAATCAAGCTCCGCACGTGTAGAATCTGATCAAATATAGTAGAAACACAACAAATTAGGCCAATGGGACGACACCCAGTCAAAATAACTCAATTTACATCAAAATTCCCAAAGTTGCCAAAACGCGACTTTCGGTACACTTCTCGAAGAATTACGAAAGTCACATATTCGGAACCCTCGTCTCAATACGAGTCTAGGCATATAAAATTTACCAAAATCGGACTCCATTTGCCCACTCAAATTAGTGTTTTTCTTCAATTTTAGGCCTAGGGCTAAAACTCATTTACAGAGAATTAACCAAGGATTTCATGATAAAATGATGTAATTAAGCCTCAAAACTTACCTCCGATGAACACTCGATGATTTCCCAGCAATCTCCCGTGAGTTTCTCTCTCTAGAACTCAAAATTTGTGTTTTGGGTGTGAAACCCGCGACTACACTGGTTCTGCAATTTAATTTCACTGCGAGACCAAATTCTTCTTCGCGTTCACGTTGCCTATCACGCGTCCGCGATGATCTGACCAAAATACCCTTCGCGAACGCAACATGCCCCACGCGTTCGCGATGCACAACTCCGCAGCCATCCGGGATTCCTTCTACGCGAACGCGATGCTTCCCCTTTTCCTTTTACGCGTCCGCGACCCACACTATCGCGAACATGATGCTTCCCGTCTTTCTCTTACGCGAACGCGGCATTCCCCCTCGCCAACGCAATGACCAACTGGCCCCAGCCTACGTGAACGCGGGCCTTGCCCTCACGAACGCGAAGGCTAAACTTTCTGCACATTTTCTGCAATTGTTTTGCAGATTTTCCATGTTCAAAAAGGCCGAATGATGGTCCGGATTCACCCCGAGGCCCCCGGGACCCCAACGTAAACCACCAAAATACTCCAAAACACGATACGAACTTGTTCCAATCATAAAAACACCATCCTAAACATCAAAATCACCAATTACACACGGATTCAAGCCTAAGTTTCTTCAAAACTTCTGAAACTAACATTCGATCAAAAACCCGACGAAACGACGTCCGAATGACCTGAAAATTTGCGGACACATCCAAAATCACATGACGAAGCTAAAAAAATTGTCGGAATTCCATTACGACCCCCAGATCAAAATCTGACCTACCGTTTGGATTTCGCCAAAATTCAACCTTAGCCAATTCAAGCCTATTTCTACACCGGACCTCCAAATTCAATTCTGATCGCTCCCCTAAGTCACAAATCACCTCCCGGAACTACCCGAATCATCAGAATCCGATTCCGAGCCCTCTAACTAAATAGTCAACTCCAGTTTGACTTTCCATATTCAAGTTTCCGTCAAAAAGGCTATATGCCTCATTTTCAATCCAATTCACTCCTAATTCACCCGATAGACTCTAACATTGATATAAAAGCATAAAACATATAATTACAACATAACGGGGTGGTAATTCCCGTGAAGATGATCCGGGTCGTCACATTCTCCCCCTCTTAAGCAAATGCTCGTCCTCGAGCGGGTCAAGAAACATACCTGAAGTCTCAAACAAGTCAGGATATCTGCTCCGCACCTCCCTCTCGATCTCCCAAGTGGCCTGCTCTACGGGCCGACCTCTCCACTGAACCTTAACTGATGCAATGTCCTTGGACCTCAATTTTGTCATCTGACGATGCAAAATAGCAATAGGCTCCACATCATAGGATAGATCACCATCAAGCTGAATGGTACTGATGTCTAATACATGAGACGGATCCCCGATGTACTTCCGGAGCATAGACACATGGAATATTGGATGAACGCTGGATAAGCTGGGTGGCAAGTCCAACTCATATGCCACCTCACCAATCGTCCTAAGTATCTCAAAAGGACCAATGTACCTGGGACTCAGCTTCCCCTTCTTCCCGAACCTCATGACACCCTTCATGGGTGAAACCTTCAACAATACTCCGTCACCAACCATGAAAGACAACTCTCGAACTCTACGATCTACATAACTTTTCTGGCGAGACTGTGCTGTGCGAAGCCTCTCCTGGATCAACTTCGCTCTATCCAGAGCATTCTGAACTAACTCAGTCCCTATTAGTCTATCCTCACCAGGCTCAAACCATCCCACGGAAGATCTACACAGTCTGCCATAAAATGCCTCGTACGGGGCCATCTGAATACTCGACTGATAACTGTTGTTGTAGGAAAACTCAGCAAGTGGCAAGAACTCATCCCACGAACCACCAAATTCAATCACACATGCTCGCAACATATCCTCCAGGATCTGAATAGTGCGCTCAGACTGCCCGTCTGTCTGGGGGTGAAATGCGGTGCTCAACTCAACCCGCATACCTATCTCCCACTAAAATGCTATCCAAAACTGAGAAGTGAACTGAGTGCCCCTATCGGATATGATAGACACCGGGACCCCATGCAACCGGACAATCTCCCGAATAAAAATTGCTACCAACCGCTATGATGAGTAAGTAGTACTAACTGGAATGAAATATGCAGACTTAGTCAGCCGATCAACAATAACCCACACAAAATCAAACTTCCTCGAAGTCCGAAGAAGTCCAGTGACAAAGTCCATAGTGATCCTCTCCCACTTCCACTCAGGAATGTCAATGCGCTGAAATACTCCACTGGGCCTCTAATGCTCGTACTTAACCTATTGACAGTTGAGGCACCGTGACACATATCTGACAATGTCCATCTTCATCTTCCTCCACCAATAGTGTTGTTTCAAGTCTTGATACATCTTTACGGCTCCTGGATGGATAGAATACCGCGAGCTATGGGCCTCCTCCAGAATCAACTCACGAAGGCCATCAACATTGGGCACACATATCCGGCCTTGCATCCTCAATACGCTGTCACTATCAATGGTGACATCTCTAGCATCATCATGCTGAACTCTGTCCCTAAGGGCAGCCAAGTGTGGATCATCATACTGGCGCTCACGAATATTATCATATAGAGAAGACCGTGATACAACACAAGCTAAAACCCTGATGGGCTCTGAAATGTCTAACCTCACTAACCGATAGGCTAGCACCTGAACATAATAAGCGAATGATCTCTCCTCAGCTGGCATATATGCCAAGCTCCCCATACTGACCGCCTTCCGGCTCAAAGCATCGGCCACCACATTGGCCTTCCCCGGATGATATAGAATAGTAATGTCATAATCCTTAAGCAACTTAAGCCATCTCCGCTGTCTCAAATTAAGATCTTTCTGTTTGAACAAGTGCTGGAGACTACGATGGTCGGTATACACCTCATAAGACACCCCGTACAAATAATGCCTCCAAATCATCTAGGCATGAACTATGGCAGCTAGCTCCAAATCATGAACAGTATAGTTCTTCTCATGTGGCTTCAACTGCTGAGAAGTAATAGAAATCACCTTACCTTCCTACATCAACACACAACCTATCCCCACTCTCGAGGCATCACAGTAAACAGTATATGAACCTAAAGCTGATGGCAACACTAACACTGGAGCTGTGGTCAAAGTTGTCTTGAGCTTCAGAAAGCTCTCCTCGCACTCATCCGACCACACGAATGGTGCACCCTTCTGAGTTAATTTAATCAAAGAAGAAGCAATGGATGAAAATCCCTGAACAAACCGACGATAATATCCTACCAAGCCAAGAAAACTCCTAATCTTTGTAGCTGAGGACGGTCTAGGCCAACTCTGCACCACCTCTATCTTCTTCGGATCAACATGAATACCATCACGAGACCCCACATGACCTAGAAATGCTATTGACTCGATCCAAAACTCGCACTTGGAGAATTTAGCATACAACTTCTCCTCCCTCGATCTCTGCAACACAATACTCAAATGCTGAGCATGCTCCTCTAGGCTACGGGAGTAGACAAGAATGTCATCAATGAACACAATCACAAATGAATCCAAATAGGGCCTGAACACACTGTTCATCAGATGCATGAATGCTGCTAGTGCGTTGGTCAGCCCAAAAGACATCACAAGAAACTCATAGTGACCATATATGGTCCTGAATGCAGTCTTCATAATATCAGAGTCCCTGATCTTCAGCTGATGATAGCCTGAACGAAGATCAATCTTAGGAAACACTCTCGCCCCCTGTAACTGATCAAACAAATCATCAATGCGCGGTAGAGGGTACTTGTTCTTCATTGTTACTTTGTTCAATTGCCTATAATAAATACACATCCGCATGGATCCATCTTTCTTTTAAACAAATAACACCGGCGCACCCCACGGGGACACACTAGGGCGAATGAAACCCTTATCCAGAAGCTCCTGAAGCTGCTCTTTCAGTTCTTTCAACTCAGCTGGTGCCATCCGATAAGGAGGAATGGATATGGGCTGAGTACCCGGCACCAAGTCAATGCCAAAATCAATATCCTTGTCCGGTGGCATGCCCGACAGGTCTGAGGGGAATACATCAGGAAAATCCCTTACCACAAGTACCGAATCTTTGCTAGGAGACTCAGCTCCCACATCTCTCACAAAAGCTAAGTACGACAAACACCCTTTTTCAACCATCTTCTAAGCCTTTAAGAACGGAATGACACGGCTTGGGACAAAATCAGTCGAACCCCGCCACTCAATTTGAGAAATACCAGGAATGGCCAACGTAACTGTCTTAGCATGACGGTCCAATATAGCATGGTACGGAGACAACCAGTCCATACCCAATATAACATCAAAGTCCACCATCCCCAACAATAACAAATCTGCCTGGGTCTCCAGACCCCCAATAGAAATAACACAGGATCTATAGACATGACCCACAATAATCGTATCACCCACGGGGGTGGATACATGAACAGGTAAATGAAGACTACCACGAGTCGCACCCAAATGATGTACAAAATAAGAGGGCACATAAGAATATGTGGACCATGGATCAAATAGAACAGAGGCATCACTGTGACAGACATAAATGATACCTGTAATCACTGCATCGGAGGCAACTGCATCACGCCTGTCAGGGAGTGCATAGAATCGTGCTTGGCCTCCACCGGATCTCTCCTTGCCTCTGGGGCGACCACGAGAAGAATGACCTCCACCTCTACTAGCTTGAGATGATGCCTAAGACGAGGGCTGATCCCTCTGCTGAGCCTTCTCCCTATGGAGTCTAGGGCACTGCCTCCTCATGTGGCCAAACTCACTACACTCATAACAAGCACCTGGTGCTGGAGAAGGGGACTGAAAGGAACCCCTCGCCGCAGAAGAACCCTGGGTTGAAGAAGTAGGTGCTGCACTCTGGGCTGGGAGGGCACTAAGCGATGACTGGCCCTGCTGAAACCCCTGTCGACCACGACCATAAGAACCTCCGCTCTGCTCTGGGTGGCTCGAATGAGAAGGTCTAGATGAGCGACCTCTGCTCTGCTAGGAATGCCCTCTAGATGGAGCACCACTGAAACTACCAGAACCACGAGGCCTCTTGGCCTCCCGCTCCTCCCTCTCTCGGTGACGATCCGCCTCAATGGAGCGTGCCATATCCACAACCTGCTCAAATGATGACGATAGAACTCTTTCTCTCTGGTCATAAGAATGCGGATGGAGTAGTTGAGGCCATCAATGAACCTCCTAATCCTCTCCCTATCAGTAGGGATCATCCACGTGGCATGCCTAGCCAACTTTGTGAATTTAAGCTCATACTGGGTCACTAACATGTCGCCCTGAACCAATCACTCAAACTAGTGACGGAGCTCCTCGCGACGGGACTGAGGTACATACTTCTCTAGAAAGAGAGTAGAGAACTGCTGCCATGTGAGAGGTGCCGCTTCTGTAGGCCTACCCCTCTCAAACTCCTCCCACCAATCAAATGCGGGACCAGTAAACTGAAAGGTAGTAAATGAAACTCTGCTGGACTCAAGAATACCAGCCGTACGCAGCATCCTCTAACATTTATCTAAGAAACCATGGGCATCCTCTCTCTCATCGCCACTGAAATGGGGTGGCTGGAGTCTACCAAACCTCTCAAGATGACGCTGCTCGTCGTCGGGCATAACCCGAACCATATGCTCTAGAGCTGGTGCAGCTGGAGGAATAACTGGTGCAACCACCTGAGCGGGGATCGCCTTTGGCGTCTGAAGTCCCCGAACAACCTTCTTAGGTGTGCGAGCTATAGGGTTCTACTGACCACCCCCTATCTGGGATGTCGCTGCAGTAGCGGTAGCTGATACTACCTGAGCCAATCCGGAACACACCAATAATATCTGAGCAACAGTCTCCTGAAGACCAGGAATAGCAATAGATACAGTCTGGGCCTGAACTAGGGCTGCTGGAGCATCAACCACTAGGGGCTGCTCCTGAACGGGTACAACGGGTGGGTCGACTGGCACTGCTTCAGCTGCCCTACCTCTACCTCTAGCACGACCGCGCCCACGGCCTCTAGCACGTGGTAATGGAGGTCGTCCACCTCGTCCTAATGCTCGCATCCTCGCTATCTGCGAGAGAAAATAATATAGAAGTTCAGTTCTCAGATCAAAAAGATCACACGACAGAGTTCAAGAAAAGTGAAGTGTTTCCTAAAGGTTCGCCGCCTCCCGAGTATAAGTACAGGCGTCTCCGTACCGATCCACAAGACTCTACTAACCGGCTCAAGACTCCTAAGGCCTAGTAAACCTAGGCTCTGATACCAACTTGTCACGACCCCAAACCCGATCGTGATGGCGTCCCAGCACACTGCTAGGCCAGCCCGACCAATCAACAACAATTACGGAGCTAGAAGCTCACTTTATCCAATTTATACATAACAATTATGAGCCAACATTTATAGAAAATACCAAAATAGGGAACCAAGTCCCAAAACAGTACAACTCCCCAAAGACCGAGGGGTCAAGAGTCATGAGCCTCTTAAAGAGCATAAGTGAAATAGAGTTTACAACAAAACTCAGTGCGGAAAGAAATGACAACATGAAATGAAAAGACAGCTAGAAGGGGAGTCAGGACATGCGGACGCTGCAGCTACCTCGACTATCCCGCACAATGCCTCTGAACGGCTACCAGATCAGGTCTGCTGAGAGGTACCTGGATCTGCACACAAGGTGCAGGGAGTAAAATGAGTACTGCTAGACTCAGTGGTAATAAACAGGGGTAAGACAGTGTAGATAAGAAATCGACAATAAAACACTATGTAAAGCTATACTCAATTCCCTGTAACAGTTCAATATTAACAGTAATGTACCAGCAATAACAACAACACAGTATAACAGCTAGCAGATGTAGCTAAATGTAATGCAATGTATGAAATGACTGCTACAGTGCGTAGCCCGATCCAATTTGGGTACCCGTGCTCACTGTGGGGGTTTAGACTCTGGAGGGGCTCCTACATCCCAAGCACAATATCATGAATATACACTGCGTCGTGCAGCCCGATCCACTACCAGTCAACTAATATGCAAATGCGGCCTCGCAAGCTCAATAGTAGTTTTGAAAACTCTTTTATCATTTTTCAGTTGAAAACAGTAAATGTCAAGTTCCAGAGATTGGAAATATCATGATAACAGTAATATCTACGGACTGGTAGTACAACTAGCATGTCAATATCACAGAACAATGATAACGATCCTCGCAGGATCCAATAAATGGCTCACAGCCCATAAATGTACTCAAGCATCCGAGAAGGAGGTTCAACGGCTCAAGAGTAGCCAATATCACAATATAATATGTAATTGTCCGAGAAGGAGGTTCGACGGCTTAAGAATAGCCAATATCATAACACAATGCCAACAGGTCGGACTAAGCCATAGTCCCCAATCACAATCGACCCAGCACTCACAAGAGAGTACGTGTCTCGGGGCTATACAGCGTCACAAAGAGGTATACCGGGGTTTCGAACCCGCTGGTCATCACCCACATCTATTACTTACCTCAATACAGCTCGACGTCTACTCCGCGATGCCCTTGCCATGAGAATCAAGATCCACACGCATAGAATCTGATCAAGTATAGTAGAAACACAACAAATTAGGCCAACGGGACGACACCCAGTCAAAACAACTCAATTTACATCAAAATTTCCAATGTTGCCAAAACCCGACTTTTGGTACGCTTCTCGAAAAATTACGAAAGTCATATTCAGAACCCACGTCTCAATACGAGTCTAGGCATATAAAATTTACCAAAATCGGACTCCATTTGCCCACTCAAATCAGTGTTTTTCTTCAATTTTAGGCCTAGGGCTAAAACCCACCTTAAATCTTCCATTTATAGAAAATTAACCAAGGATTTCATGATAAAATGATGTAATTAAGCCACAAAAATTACCTTCGACGAACACCCGATGATTTCCCAGCAATCTCCCGTGATTTTCTCTCTCTAAAACTCAAAATTTGTGTTTTGGGTGTGAAACCCGCAACTACACTGGTTCTGCAATTTAATTTCACTGCCAGACCAAATCCTTCTTCGCGTTCGCGTTGCCTATCACGCGTCCGCGATGATCTGACCAAAATACCCTTCGCAAACGTGACATGCCCCACGCATTCCCGATGCACAACTCCGCAGCCATCCGGGATTCCTTCTACGCGAACGCGTCCCCAATCCACGCGAACGCGATGCTTTGCCTTTTCCTCTTACGCATCCGCAACCCACACCATCGCGAACGCGACACTTCCCGTCTTTCTCTTACGCGAACGCAGCATTCCCCCACGCGAATGCGATGACCAACTCGCCCCAGCCTACACGAACGTGGGCCTTGCCCTCGCGAACGTGAAGGCTTAACCTTCTGTATAGTTTCTGCAATTTTTCTGCAGATTTTCCATGTTTTAAAATGCCGGATGATGGTCCGGATTCACCCCGAGGCCCCCGAGACCCTCGGGACCCCAACGAAAACCACCAACATACTCCAAAACACAAAAAGAACTTGTTCCAATCATAAAAACATCATACTAAACATCAAAATCACCAATTACACACGGATTCAAGCCTAAGTTTCTTCAAAACTTCTGAAACTAACATTCGATCAATAACCCGGCCAAACGACGTCCGAATGACCTAAACATTTTCGGACATATCCAAAATCACATGACAAAGCTACAGGAATTGTCGGAATTCCATTCCGACCCCCGGATCAAAATCTCACCTACCGTTCGGATTTCGCCAAAATTCTACCTTTGCCAATTCAAGCCTATTTCTACACTTGACCTCCAAATTCATTTCCGATCGCTCCCCTGAATAAAAAATCACCTCCCGGAACTACTCGAATAATCAGAATCCGATTCCGAGTCCTCTAACTAAATAGTCAATTCCAGGTTGACTTTTCATATTCAAGTTTCCTTAAAAAAGGCTATGTGCCTCATTTTCAATCCAATTCACTCCTAACTCACCCGATAGACTCTAACAATGATATAAAAGAATAAAACATATAATTACAACATAATGGGGTGGTAATTCCCATGACGACGGGCCGAGTCATCACAGAGTTGGCCGAGCAGTCGAAGGAACAAAATGATCTGATGGCCAAGGAAAATGAATATCGAGCCAGAATCAGCTTATTGGAAAAACAATTCCAAGACCTCAAATTCGAAAGCAGCTTACAAGTGACAGGCGATGAGGGTGAAAAGAAATAGCTGATAAAAGAAAATGAAATCCTGAAGGCTCAGATTGCAAAGATGAAAACAACAAACCCCAGTTCGACTTATACCCTTTTATCGCTATGACATAGAAATGTTTCGGAATGGTTCAATTTATAGTATTCATGGATACTTCTCCATTTACTTTAATTCTAATTTAGAGGAAGTCAAAAATATAAATATGTCACCAAGTTTCGATGAAATTTTGTCCATCACTATTTCTTAGTCATAATTCATTCTTCATGAAATATATATGACAATTTCAGTTAAATATTTAGAGGAATACATTTCAACAACATTATTTGCCATTATGAGTCTCTTAGAAGTATAATAGGATTTTTCTTATATTTAATTTGGTGGTTATACATTTTGACAAATTAAACCTTAATTTAATTCTTTATTCTTCACTTAGGATTTTTCTGATATTCTGTTTGGCGGTAGATGTTAATGAGGAAGCAAATATTTTAGCAAGTCTTATATATGTATTTAATAATGTACAATTGATATGTACAGTCTTTTATATGTTATGTTTAATATGGCTTAAGTATTAACTTACCAACATTTTATCTTACATTTTTGTGGACTAAAAAAAGTTTACACCCTATTCAGGTGTGTAATGATATTGAAACAGAATGATTTTTTAAGTTGTGTGCTCAAAAAAGAAATCAACTAGTAGTGGTTACTACTAAATAAAGAACTCCATATTAATTACTTCCAAATAACATTAAATTATTTTGTATATTATCAATCATAAAATATTAAAATTTCTAAGTTATACATAATCTTCCGAAATTGTTCTTACGGAAAGCAATCTTAGAATTAAAGAGGTTATTATTGTATATCATCGTTAGTAGGATATATAATCTTTATTATATCATTTCCCTAGGGTGTAGTAAAGCATAAAGCGGAAAAAGGAGATGTGACAGCTCTAGCGACTTTGCTGGGGAAAAGAACCCAGAACATCGGTTCAGGGTTCAATAATTCGAGCTCAGTTAAATTATTGTAATTGGATTTGTTTGATTTTGATACATGATTCATGCTATACGTGCTAAATGTTTACCTCTTTAATATTTATTGAATTGTATATAAACTATCGCAAATCCCTCCCTCTTTGTGAGTCTTCTACATCATGGAGAAGGGTGAACTTCGTGTATCCGTATGTACTATATCAAAAATTTATTTACTCTCATTTTAGGTTTTAACTTAATTATAAGTTGATATATAATTTATCAGTTATATACAAATTAGTATTAATGAGTATTCTTTTATACTAGTATACGCACCCTCGCGAAGCGTGGATTAATTCAATGAGAAAATAAACGGAGAGCGATAATAGAAAAAGATGTATATTGAAGTAAAAATTTAGTGACCGTATTCAAAAGTGTTAAATCAAAACACAAATAAATGAATTTCGTTCACTTGTTTCTAAAAGAGTTTTACATGTTATTTGTTTGTATTCATCAGTCAAATTACAGCATGAATAAACCCTCCATGATTGCATCAAATTTTTTTTTTTGGTTTCTCTGTTTAATGTTTGCGTAGCAAAGTTTCATAATTTAAACTTTTCTTTTATAAATTTAAATTATGCATTATGGTTTTGAAGATTTAGGTATATGACAAAGTTAGCTAATGTTGTACCTGTTCCGAAGAAAGACAGAAAAACCAGAGTATGCGTTGATTATCGAGACCTCAACAAAGCAAGTCTGAAGGATAATTTTCCATTGCCAAACATCCACATACTAATTGACAATTGTGCCAAAAATGAGGTTGGGTCTTTCGTGGATTGTTATGCGAGTTATCATCAGATCCTAATGGACGAAAATGATGCAGACAAGGCAACCTTTATCACACCATGGGTGACATATTGCTACAGAGTAATGCCGTTCGGATTGAAAAATGCTGGAGCTACATATATGAGAGCAATGACCACCATGTTTCATGACATGATACATCAAGAGATTGAAGTCTACGTGGATGATGTCACTATAAAATCCAGTAAGCAGCAGATCATGTTAAAGACCTAAGGAAGTTCTTCCAAAGAATTCGGAGATACAATATCAAGCTCAATCCCGCAAAATGTGGTTTTAGACTACCATCAGGGAAATTATTGGGGTTTGTGGTAAGCCGACGTGGTATTGAACTGGACCCGTCCAAGAGAAAAGCAATTCAGGAGTTGCCTCCGCCGAAGTTGTCACAATCCCAAACCCGGTCGTGATGGCGCCCAGCACACTACTAGGCCAGCCTGACCAATCAACAACAATCACGGAGCTAGGAGCTCGCCTTATCCCATTTAAGCATAACAATTTATAAAACAACAGTGATAGAAATATCGAAATAGGGAACCAAGTCCCAACATAGTGCAACTCCCCAACGACCGAGGGGTCAAGAGTCATGAGACTCTACAAGGACATGACTGTAATAAGGGTTTACATGATAGCAAGTGCGGAAAGAAACAAAGCAAATACAGAATGAAAAGACAGTAGGAAGGGGTATCGGGTCCTGTGGACTCTGCAGCTACCTCGAATATCCTATAGAAGTCACCTCGAACAGCTACCAGATCAGGTTTGCTGAGTGGTACCTGGATCTGCACACAAGGTGCAGGGAGTAACATGAGTACTGCCAGACTCAGTGGTAATAAACAGGGGTAAGACAGCGTAGATAAGAAATCCACAATAAAGCACTATGTAAAGTTGTAACCAATACCCTGTAACAGTTCAATATCAACAGTAGAGAACCAACAAAATATCAACAACATAGTATAACAACTAGCAGATGTAGCTAAATGCAATGCAATGCATGAAATGACCGCTACGGCGCGTAGCCCGATCCAATTTGGGTACCCGTGCTCATTGTGGGGGTTCAGACTCCGGAGGGGCTCCTACAGCCCAAGAACAATATCATGAATATACGCTGCGGTGCGCAGCCCGATCCACTACCAGTCAGCTAATATGCAAATGCAACCTCGCATGCTCAAAGTAGTTTTGAAAACTCTTTTATCATTTTTCAGTTGAAAACAATATGTCAAAGTTTCCAGAGATTGGAAATATCATGATAACAGTAATAGCTACAGACTGGTAGTAAAACTAACATGTCAATATCACAGAACAATGATAACGATTCTCACAGGATCCCAATAAATGGCTCACAGCCCATAAGTGTACTCAACCATCCAAGAAGGAGGTTGGACGGCTCAAGAGTAGCCAATATCACAATCTAATATGCAACCATCCGAGAAGGAGGTTCGACGGCTCAGGAATAGCCAATATCATAACACAATATCAACAGGTCGGACTAAGCCATAGTCCCCAAATCATAATCGACCTCGTACTCACAAGAGAGTACGTGTCTCGCCGCTATACAGCGTCACAAAGTGGTATACCGGGGTTTCGAACCCACTAGTCATCACCCACATCTATTACTCACCTTAATACAGCTCGACGACTAGTCCGCGATGCCCTTGCCACGAGAATAAAGCTCTGCACGCATAGAATCTGATCAAATGTAGTATAAACACAACAAATTAGGTCAATGGGACGACATCCAGTCAAAACAACTCAATTTACATCAAAATTCACAAGGTTGCCAAAACCTGACTTTCGGTACGCTTCTCGAAAAATTATGAAAGTCACATATTCGAAACCCTCGTCTCAATACGAGTCTAGGCATATACAAATTTACCAAATTTGGACTCCATTTGCCCACTCAAATCCTTGTTTTTCTAAAGTTCAAGCCTAGGGCTAAAACCTCCATAAAATACCCCAAATTCCTCTATTTTCATGAGATAATTGCATAATATTATAAATACTAATCATAATTTAAGTCCATAGTTGATTACCTGATGAATTCCCTTGAATTTCTCTTCACAATCGCCCAAATCGCCTCTTAAGCCGAGACCCAAATGTTTTGAAATGTTTCTGAAATTTCTAGCTTCTGATATAATTAACCCTCTGCGATTTTTGCTTCTGTGGAACATTTTTCGCCTCTGCGGAACCGCTTCCGCGACAAATTGGTCGCTTCTGCGACCCCAGGCCTAACTGAACATTTCCGTCTCTGCGAGAAACGGACCGCTTCTGCGGAACCGGTCCTGCGGAATAAGGTCCGGTCCTGCTGGCTTTCCTGCTCCTGCGAATAGGAGTCCGCTTTTGCGGACTCGCGCCAGCGGCCAAAATTCCGCTTCTGCGAATCCTTCACCCCTCGACCCAATTCCGCTTCTGCGACCAGCATCCACACCCGCGACACCGCTTCAGTGGACAAAAGTCTGCTACAGTGAAGACATGCGCTTCTGCGCCCCATCGTCCGCTCCTGCGCTCCCATTTCCGCAGGAGCGAAAACAACAGAACTAGCAAACAAAATCTACAATTTTCCATGTTTTCTCCTGTTTGACCATCCGGAAACACCTCGAGGCCCCCGGGACCTCATCCAAACACACCAACACATCCTAATACCTTATTCGAACTTGTTCCAATCCTCAAAACACGTTGAACAACATCAAAACCCATCATTCACATCGAATTCAAGCCTAAATTCCTTAAAACTTTCCGAATTACACATTCGATCTAAAACCCAACCAAACGACGTCCGAATGATCTGAAAATTTGCGGGCATATCCAAAATCACATGACGAAGCTACATAAATTTTCGGAATTCCATTCCGACCTCTGGATCAAAATCTCACCAACCGTTTGGATTTCGCCAAAATTCAACCATAGCCAATTCAAACCTATTTCTACACCGGACCTCAAAATTCAATTGCGATCGCTCCTCTAAGTCACAAATCACCTCCCGGAACTAACCAAATCATCAGAATCCGATTCCGAGCCCTCTAACTAAATAGTCAACTCTAGGTTGACTTTCCATATTCAAGTTTCCTTCAAAAAGGCTATATGCCTCATTTTCAATCCAATTCACTCCTAACTCACCCGATAGGCTCTAACACTGATATAAAAGCATAAAACATATAATTAGAACATAACAGGGTGCTAATTCCCGTGACGACGGGCCGGGTTGAAAAATGCTTCACGTTTTTCTGGCCGGAGAAGATGCATAAAAGATAGCCTTTATCACACCTTGGGGGACATAATGCTAAAGAGTAATGCCGTTTGGGTTGAATAATGATTCACGTTTTTCTGGCCGGGAGATCCTCGGTTTTCTGGCCGGGATTTTTGAAAGAAATTCTTCATGGTTTTCTGGCCAGGAGATCTTTGGTTTTCTGGCCGGGATTTTTGAAAGTAATGCTTCACGGTTTTCTGGCGGGGATTTTTTTTGAAAGAATTGCTCCACGATTTTCTGGCCGCGAGATGAAGGAGATAGTGTGGAGCAATATGCTAAGTTGTACATCAAGGAGATAGTAAGGCTTTATGTCACTCCACTTTCTATCATCTCGGATCGCGGGGGCAACCACATAAGTCCATTTGACTAATACGATTGTAGTAATAGGACCTTCCGTTTATATATTGTGGTTGTTAGTTAGTAATTGACCGTGAATGAATATGATTTCATTCATATACTAGGACGCATCAGCCTACAAGAATCACATAAGTCCATTTCTTCAATAAACACAGTATAAACGGAAAGAACCCCAAGTATGACAATTAGCCCAAGTCATAAACTTAGGCCTTACGGGAAATCAAACGAAGTGGAATTTTCCTAACAGTTACATAGCCTCTCGTAAATAAGTACAGATGTCTATGTACCGATCTGCAAGACTAGAATAGATCGGCTTGTGATTTATGACTCCTATGAACCTAGATCTCTAATACCAACTTGGCACGACCCAAGTTTTCCCTTCGTGAATTGTCGTGACAGCACCTAGTCATAGGTTATAATTGAGATTTTGATATCACAATTTTGAACGTGTGTCTCCTATTCTCTCATAGATGGTGAGGACACATGCTAACAGAATTACAGGCAACCGCACCCCCTGCTAGAGTTGTTAGAGGTCGGAGCCAGGGTAGAGGACGAGGACGCACCCGTGGTGCAGCCAGAGCACCCACGTGAACTGCCACAGAGGAGCCACCACCAGCTCTAGTTGGAGTCGAGGAACCTGATACGCCTACTAATACTACTACTCCAGCTCTTTAGGAGACTTTTTCACAGGTCATGAGCATGTACACTGCTCTAGCTCAGGCAAGGTTTATTCCCCTTGCTACAGCCATATCCCAAGGCAGCGGAGGAGTATAGACTCCCGCCGCCCGCACCCTAAGTAGCGGGTCCAAGTTGATCAGATGCCAGAAGTTATACATGTACTGCTTGTAGCCCCAGTTCAGCCCGAGGATAAGGCAGCAACTTTTGAGGATGAGCAGCGAATGCTTGAGAGATTCACGAAGTACAAGCCTCTTGTATTTAATGGTCTATCATCAGATGATGCTTTGGGATATCTGGAAAAGTGTCATTGTATCCTCTACACTATGGGTATATATGGATCGAGTGCATATTTTTTCATTGCCTTCCATCTTCGAGGAGCAGCTATCAGTGGTGGCGTACTTTTGAGTTGGACAGTCCAGCTGAGGCAGATTCCCTTACGTAGACTCATTTATTAGATATGTTCTTGAGAGAGTTTGTCTCTCAGAGCCTTAGAGATGCAAGGCGTGTTGAGTTTGAGCAATTGCGCCAGGGCACTATGACTTTTTCGGAATATGCTGTCCGTTTCACCGATGTGGCTAAGCATGCACCATCCTTTGTTTCTACTATTCGTGAGAGAGTTTGCCGATTTATTGAGGGGCTCATTCCCAGCACCTGGTCTAGCATGGCTCAGGAGTTGGACATGGATATTTCTTATCAGTAGGTGGTGAGCATTGCTAGAAGAGTAGAGGGTATGCATGCTCGGGATAGAGAGGAGAGGGAGGCCAAGAGGTCTCGAGAGTCGAGCCATTATTCTGGCGCCCATGCCCCAACAACAGTTCGTCATGGTAGGGGTTATATGAGTCACCCTGTTCATTCAGCTCTTCTAGTAGCCAGTGGTATCCAGCTCAGATGGCACCGTGTGAGGCTTTGTATTAAGTAATAACAAGTCCGGAGCATAACATAATATGGAAATTGTTTACTTCCGATTGTGGTTGAACTACCTAGTATAAATAGTCATCCACCCCCAATTAACTATCACGACCCAGATTTTCCCCCAACATCGGGATCGTGATGGTGCCTACTCGTGGCAGCTAGGCAAGCCATTGTATTCAACATTATCCTATTTTTACCATTATTTCATACTCAATTTTATCAACAAAAACCATAACATTAATTAAATAAATGCGGAAGACTTATCAAAATAGAAATAAGTTGTACCAAGGTAAAACACTACTGAAATCCTCTACCCAAGAGGTGGAGTCACCAACTCACGAACTACTACTGAATACTACACATAAAGGTCTGAAGGAAAAAATAACATAAATCTGTTTGTCTCGGAACAATGAGACTACAACAAATAATATAAATAAGTGGAAGAGACGCCGGGCCTGCTGACGCCTGCAAGCTACCTCGGTCTCGAAATGCTGAACTCCCACGCAAGACTCTATTGCTGCTGCTCCAAATCAAAACCTGGACGTGTGCAAAAATGCACTGAAGTGCAGTATCAGCACAATCCGACCCCATATGCTGGTAAGTGCCTAGCCTATCCCGACGAAGTAGTGACAAGCCTAGGACCAGACACCCACATAAACATGTGCAGTTCTATATATATATATGTACACCACAAGATAACCAGAAATAATCAAGTAACAAACTCAACAATAAGTATCATAAGAGGGAAGCCCAACAGTTAACATCAATTATTAAGTCAACAATGGGAAACAGAGTATAATGGGAACAACTAATATCAAACAAGGAGTAGGAAATAGTTGCACGGCATCACCCTTCGTGCTTTTACTCTCATCCTCACCAAATAAACAAATAAAAGTGCACGGCATCACTCTTCGTGCTTTTACTCTCATCCTCACATCCATGGCACGGCATGATCCTTCGTGCATGGTTCAATAACAAGGCACGACATTACCCTTCGTGCATAATCAATATCACAAGGCACGTCATGATCCTTCGTACAAAATTAATAACAAGGCACGACATTAACCTTCGTGCATAAACAATAATAAGGCACGGCATTAACCTTCGTGCAATAACCGTAAAACAAGGCATGACATCAACCTTCATGCATTATCACTCTTCCTCACCCAAATAACAATCACAGTTAAGGGCAAAGAAAGAAAACAATAATCATGAACCGTTACGGCAAGGGACACAACAACCATCACAACAAGGTCCCGGCAAGGGAAATCGATAACTCACTCTACAAAAATTCACGGCAAGGGAAACAATATACAATTCGACAACCCGGCAAAGGTTCAACAATTCATCTTTAAAACATTTCACATTAAGTATCAACAACGACTCACGGTCATGCTAGACACCAGTGTATGGATGCTCGTCACCACAGCCCATACACCGCACTCGATCACATAGCACATAGCACATAATCCTATTCCCTCAAGCTAGGATAGAACAAACACTTACCTCTAGCCTTGAAGTCCAAATTATCCTTCAACTATAGCTTTACCCCGAATTTCCGCTTTCAACTAGCTCGAAACTAATCACAATTGATTCCATTACATTAATAAATACTATATAACTTAGTTTGAATGCTTAAAAATAGTTTTCTCAGAGTTTACCCCAAAATTTCCCAAAATGCCCCTGGCCCCATGTGGTCGAACTCGGGGTTCGGACCAAAATCCGGTTACCCATTCCCTCCCGAGTTCAAATATGTGATTTGTTTCAAAATCGGACCTCAATTCGAGGTCCAATTACCCAATTCATGAAAACCCTATGTTCTACCCAAAAACAAGAATTTCTACCATGAAAACCTTTGATTTCTATTGAAAAACATGTTTAATGTTGTTAGGAATTGAAAGAATTAAGTAAAAAGTGACTTACAATTGCTTTGGAGTGAATTTGCTCTTGAGGGTTCGTGTGTGGTGTGTGGGTTTTTGAAAGAATGAAGAAAGAACTGAAAAATTCGTTTAAGTATAAAATTACATAGCTGCGGATATCGCAATTACGAACATTTGTTTGCAATTGTGAACACTATAGGTCTGGGGTCTGAGGCTCTCGCAATTGCGAGACAGGGTTCTCATTTGCGAACTGGGCTGGCACACTAGGTCTTCGCATTTGCGACAAAGTGTTCGCATTTGTGAACCCAGGCGGATTATTGAAGGCCTCGCATTTGCGAGGTTTAGTTCGCATTTGTAAACTCAAGCATTCCCGGACATTCTTCGCAATTGCGATTAAGGCTTCGCATTTGCGAACACAGCCTTGGTCTGCCCCGTTCGCAATTGCGACATTTTTCTTCGCATTTGCGAAGACACTAGCTGGGTGAAAAACCAGCTGTGTAAATTTTAAGAATTTGCACCAACAACCTATCAAATCTTTACCCGAGCCCCCGGGATCCAAACCAAACATGTACACAACATAAAAAACATATTACAAACTTGCTCGTGCGATCACATCGCCAATATAACATCATTTTCGTCAAATCAAGCCTCAAGTTCATGATTATCACCCTTTTTAGTTTCAAAACTTTCAAATTTGGAACTCAAGGTTTAAAACACATCAAACGACATCCAAATGTCACCAAACTTTGCAGAAAGCACATATATAATATTTAAGACTTGTATCGGGCGTCGGAACCAAAATACAAGCCCGATACCAAGGTCATTTAATTCATTTTCGTTTAATAATTACACCAAAAACAATTTAATAGAAAAATCCATAACTTAGGCTCTACGCCTTTGAATTCGACTCCGGATGCATGTCCGGGTCCCATAGTTTCCTACGGACCTTCCAGGACCGTCCGATCTCGGGTCCGGGTCCGTTTACCAAAAATGTTGACCAAAGTCAACTATATCAATATTAATATCATTTTTCTTCTATTTTCTCATGGAATTCACATATTCTATCACAAAAACTTTCCGGCCACATGCACGGATCATGCACGTGAATCGAGGCAACATAGAATAAGGTTTTGAAGGCCTCGGAAGTGCGGAACATGTAAGGAAAACAGGTGATGACCCTTTGGGTCGTCACATCCTCCACCTCTAAAACAATCGTTCGTCCTCGAACGGACAAGAGAAGGAAGTACCTGAGTCGGGGAACAAATGTGGGTAGCGGCTCCGCATATCAGACTCGGACTCCCAGGTCGATGCCTTAGGAGGTTGACCTCTCCACTGAACACGCGCAGAAGGATAACTCTTCGACCTCAACTGTCGAACTTGCCTGTCTAGAATGGCCACCGGCTCCTCCTCATAGGATAAATCATTGTCCAATTGGACAGTACTGAAGTCTAACACATGTGTGGCATCGCCGTGGTATCTCCGAAGCATAAATACATGAAAAACTGGATGCACGGCTGATAAGCTAGGCGGCAGAGCTAGTATGTAAGCCACCCCTCCCACTCGGTCCAGAATCTCAAATGGACCAATATACCTAGGGCTGAGTTTGCCCTTCTTCCCGAACCTCATCACGCCCTTCATAGGAGACACTCGGAGCAATTACCGCTCACCAACCACGAAATCTACATCTCGAACCTTACGATCAGCATAAGTCTTCTGTCTGGACTGAGCTAAATGCATTCTCTCCTGGATAGTCTTGACCTTATCAAAGGCCTCCTGAACTAAGTCTGTACCCAACAACCGAGCCTCTCCCGGCTCAAACCATCCGACTGGAGATCGACATCGCTTACCATACAACGCCTCATACGGGGCCATTTGAATGCTAGACTGGTAGCTGTTATTGTAGGCGAACTCTGCTAATGGCAGAAACTGGTCCCACGAGCCTCCAAAATCAATGACATAGGCTCGAAGCATGTCATATAGAATCTGAATAGTCCTCTCGGACTGGCCGTCCGTCTGAGGGTGAAAAGCTGTACTCAACTGAACCTGGGTGCCTAACTGCTGCTGGACCGCTCTCCAGAACCGCGAGGTAAACTACGTACCCCGATCTGAGATAATAGATACCGGCACCCCATGAAGACGAACAATCTCCCTGATGTAAATCTCTGCTAACCTCTCCGATGAGTAGGAGACAGATACTGGAATAAAGTGTGCTGACTTGGTCAGCCTATCAACAATGACCCAAATAGCATCCAATTTCCTTCGAGTCAAAGGAAGTCCAGTAATGAAGTCCATAGTGATCCTCTCCCATTTCCACTCGCGAATTTCGATTCTTTGGAATACACCACCAGGCCTCTGGAGCTCATATTTCACCTGTTGACAATTTAGATACCGAGCAACATACGCAACAATGTCTTTCTTCATCCTGTGCCACCAATAGTGCTGCTGTAAATCCTGATACATCTTCGCGACGCCCGGGTGAACAGAATACCGCGAACTGTAGGCCTCCGCTAAAATCAACTCTCGAATCCCCTAAACATTGGGCACACAAACTCAACCTTGCAATCTCAATACCCCGTCATCATCTAGAGTTACCTTCGTGGCACCTCCCCGCTATAGAGTATCTCTCAAGTCACGCAAATGACGATCATCAAATTGCCTCTCACAGATCCTCTCTAATAGAGATGAACGAGCGACCGTGCAGGCTGACACTCTGCTAGGCTCAAAAATGTCTAGTCTCACAAACTGGTTGGCTAAGGCCTGGACATCTAGAGCAAATGGTCTTTGACTGATCCGAATGAATGCGAGACTACCCATGCTGGCAGACTTTCTACTCAATGCATCGGCCACCACGTTGGCCTTACCTGGGTGATATAGGATAGTAACATCATAGTCCGTCAGCAACTCTAACCATCTCCGCTGTCGTAAATTCAACTCCTTTTTGCTTGAACAAGTACTGTAAGCTTTTGTGATCAGTGTACACCTCACATGTCACACCATATATATAATGCCTCGAGATCTTTAAGGCATGAACCACTGCTGCCAACTCAAGATCATGAACCGGATAATTCTTCTCATGTATTTTTAACTGCCTCGAAGCATAAGAAATAACCTTACCATCCTGCATCAATACCACTCCAAGTCCTGTACGGGACGCATCATAGTAAACTGTATAAGGCCCTGCACCCGTAGGTAGTATCAGCACTGGTGCTGTAGTCAAGGCTGTCTTGAGCTTCTGAAAGCTCGGCTCACAATCATCTGACCACTGGAACTGGGCACCCTTCTGGGACAACCTCGTCATCGGGGCTGCAATAGAAGAAAATCCCTCTACGAATCGACGGTAATAACCTGCTAACCCCAAGAAACTCCGGATCTGAGTCACTGAAGCTGGTCGAGGCCAGTTCTGAACTACCTCAATCTTCTTTGGGTCTACCTGAATACCTTCCACTGATACAATGTGGCCAAGAAATGCTACCGAACTCAACAAAAACTCACACTTCGAAAATTTGGCATATAACTGATTATCCTTCAGAGTCTGAAGAACCACTCTGAGGTGCTGCTCGTGCTCTTCCTGGCTGCGGGAGTATACCGGGATGTCATCTATAAAGACTATCACGAACAGATCTAAATAAGTCTTGAATACTCGATTCATCAACTCCATGAATGCTGCTGGGGCATTGGTCAACCCGAAGGACATGACCAAGAATTCATAATGCCTATATCTAGTGCGAAAGTCTGTCTTAGGAATGTCAGTCGCCCTGATCTTCAGCTGATGGTAGCCTGACCTCAAGTCTATTTTTGAGAACACCCTCGCTCCCTGGAGCTGGTCAAACAAATCATCAATCATCGGCAGTGGATACTTGTTCTTTATCGTCACTTTGTTTAATTGCCAGTAATCAATACACATGCGCATCGAGCCATCCTTCTTCTTAACAAATAACACGGGTGCTCCCCAGGGGGAAACACTGGGCCTGATAAAGCCTTTTTCTAGAAGGTCTTGCAACTGATCTTTTAACTCCTTTAACTCCGGCAGGGCTATACGATAGGGTGGAATAGAGATAGGGTGAGTGCTCGGTACTAGATCAATACAAAAATCAATATCCATGTCGGGTAGCATGCCCGGCAGGTCTGAAGGGAAAACCTCAGGAAACTCTTGTACAATAGGGACTGACTCAATAGAAGGAACCTCTGCGCTGGAATCACGAACATAAGCCGGATAAGCTAGACACCCCTTCTCGACCATGCGTCGAGCCTAAACATAGGAAATAACAGTGCGAACGGAGTGGCTTGAGGTATATTTCTACTCAAGTCGGGGTGATTCTGTCAAGGCTAAAGTCACGGTCTTGGCATGACAATCTAAGATAGCATGGTATGGGGACAACCAGCCCATCCCCAATATGACATCGAAATCCACCATGTCTAATAGCAAAAGATCAACACGGGTCTCAAGAACCCCAAAAATAACTACGCACGATGCACCCGGTCGACTACAATGGAGTCACCCACTGGTGTAGACACATAAACTGGCATGTCCAGAGCATATCTAGGCACAGCCAGATACGGTGCAAAGTACGAAGACACATATGAATATGTAGATCTAGGGTCAAATAATATTGAAGCACCTCTGTCACAAACAAGAATGGTACCTATAATCACGACATCTGATTACTCTGCCTCTGGCCTGGCTGGTAAAGCATAAAATCGGGGATCAGCACCTCCCCTCTAAGCTACATATCTGGGACGGTCATCCACTAGCTGACCTCTACCTCTGGCTGGACAGTCTCCATCTTTACGATCTCGACCTCCACCTCTACGATCTCTACCCCTGCCTGTGGTTGGCTAGGCAGGCTGAGGGTCAGCTGGGGCCTGAATTATGGTACGAGGGCCCCGTTGCTGAGTGTTGCCCGTCGCTCGAGGACAAAACCTGACAAGATGACCTGGGTTACCACAACCGTAGCAACATTTAGGCTGATGGGGCTGCTGGCCCTGATGACCTGAATGGCCCCCACGAACACTCTGAAGAGGCACGAACACTCTGAAGAGGTTGGGCACTAATGGGAGGCTGATCTGAATACTGCCCATGTGAAGCCTGAAGGGCGGAATGAAAAGGTCTGGAAGACTAGCCCCTACCAAAAGATTCCCTGCCTCCAGCATAAGATCCACAAAACCTGCCTGAATGACGAGGCCTCTTGCCTGAAGGATAACCACCTCCCCGAGCAAGAGCCATCTCAACTCTACGAGCTGCATTACCTGCCTCCTGAATGGATATATCACTCCCCACTCCCACAACCATCTGAAGTCTAATCGGCTGATTAAGCCCATCTATGAACCTACGGACCCTCTCCCGCTCTGTAGGGAGTATCACCACCGCATGACACTCCAGGTCAACAAATCTCGTTTCATACTAAGTGACAGTCATAGTACCCTGCTGGAGGCGCTCAAACTGCCTCCGAAGTGCATCTCGCTGAGTAACAGGGAGAAACTTCACTAGAAATAACTCTATAAACTGATCCCTTGATAAAGCCGGGGACCCTGCTAGTCGAGTCAAGCAATAAACTCTCCACCAAGTCTTGGCAGATCCTGAAAGCTTGAATGTACATAAGTCAACTCCATTGGACTCCACTATCCCCATACTCTTGAGAATCTCATGGCAACTGAATAAGAAATCTTGAGGATCCTCTAATGTGGCACCGCTGAAGGTAGTGGTAAACAGCCCAATCAAGTCTCCATAAAGAATCAGAAGTCAAGGCCGCTCCATCTCCGACCTGAGCTGTGGTACCTGACTGAGTGGCCACAGTTGGCTGAACCACTGATGCTAGAGGCTGAAGGGCTACTGTCTCTGGAGTACGAGCAACCGGAGTTTGGGCCCCTCCTCTAGACTGAGAAGCGGCTGGTACAGCTGGTAATAAGCCCGCTCTGGCAACGATGTCCATAAATCCCGCTATCCTGACCAAAGCATCCCGGAGATCCGGGGTAAATAAAGCCTCTCCTGGGACCTGAGCTGGGCCCACTGGAGCTGCTAGGACCGGAACCTCTTCGTCAATCTCAATATGAGGCTCCACCTCTGGAGTAGCTGCCTGGGGCTGAGCTCTACCCCTACCACGGCCTACGATACGACCTCGGCCTCTGCCCCTCACGGGAGCTGCCTGGGGCTCAGACTGCTGATCAACCGACGAAGAAGCGCGTGTCCTCACCATCTGCGAAAGGACAGAGTAGAAATTCAATCGGTATTTGAGGAACAAATCACACGACAAGAAGGAACAAATGAGAGATTATTTCCTAACTCAATAGACTCTGGAGGACAAGTACAGACGCCAGCCTGACCAATCAATATCAACAACGGAGCTAGAAGCTCTCTTTAACCCATTTAAGCATTTCAAAATATGAAACAATAGTAATACTTATACCAACAGCGAGGAAACCAAGTCCCAAAATATACTAACTCCCATAGACCGAAGGGTCAAGAGTCATGAGCCTCTACCGAACATGAGTGTATAAAGGTTTACAAGATACCAAGTGCGGAAAGAAAAGTCAATACAAAATCAAGATAAGTAAGAAGGAATATTGGGTCCTGCGGACTCTGCAGCTACCTCGAATATCCACAAATGTCGCCTCGCACAGCTACTGGATCACTGCTGAGAGGTACCTGGATCTGCACACAAGGTGCGGGGAGTAAAATGAGTACTGCCAGACTCAGTGGTAATAAACAAGGGTAAGACAGCGCAGATAAGAAATCCGCAATAAAGCACTATGTAAAGCTATAATCGGCTACCCTGTCATAGAATCAATCTTCACTGTACCTGTACCAACAATACCAATAAATAGCATAACAGCTAGCAGATGTAGCTAAATGCAATGCAATGCATGATATGACCGCTACGGTGCGTAGCCCGACTCCAATTTTGGGTACCCGTGCTCACTGTGGAGGTTCAGACTCCGGAGGGGCTCCTACAGCCTAAGAACATCTCATAGAGATATTCCTGCGGCGTGCAGTCCGATCCAACATATATCTCGCTGCGGCGCGCAGCCCGATCCACTACTAGTCAGCTAATATGCAGATACAGCCTCGCAGGCTCAAAAGTAGTTTTTGAAAACTCTTTTATCATTTTTCAATTGGAAAACAGTAATATCAAGTTCCAGAGATTGGAATTAGCATAATAACAGAAATAGCTGCGGACTAGTAGTAAACTAGCATGTCTATATGATAAGACAATGATAACGATCCTCACGGGATCCAATAACTGGCTCACGGCCCACAAGTATGCTCAACCGCCCAAGAAGGGGGTTCAACGGCTCTAGAATAGCCAATAATATAGTATCAACAGGTCGGACTAATATATAGTCTCCAGTTCATGATCGACCCCGCACTCTCAAGAGTGTGCGTGTCTCGCCGCTATACAGCGTCACAAAGTGGTATACCGGGGTTTCGAACCCGCTGGTCATCACCCACATCTATTACTCACCTCAATACGGCGCGACGACTAATCCGCAATGCCCTTGCCACGAGAATCAAGCTCCGCACGCGTAGAATCTGATCCAATACAGTAGAAATACAACAAATTAGGCCAATGGGACTACACCCAATCAATACAACTCAATTTACATCAAAATTCCCAAAGTTGTCAAAACCCGACTTTCGGTACGCTTATCGAAAAATCACGAAAGTCACATATTCGGAACCCTCATCTCAATACGAGTCTAAGCATAACAATTTTACCAAATTCGGACTCCATTTGCCCATTCAAAACCTTGATTTTCTAAAGTCCAAGCCTAGGGCTAAATCCTCCATAAATTACCCCAAATTCCTCCATTTTCATGATATAATTGCATAATATTACCAATACTAATCATAGTTTAAGTCCATAGATGATTACCTGATGATTTCCCTTGAATTTCTCTTCAAAATCGCCCAAATCGCCTCTAAAGCCGAGACCCAAAATGTGTGAAATGTTCTGAAATTTTTTCTAACTTCTGATACACTTACTTACAGCGATTTTCGCTTCTGCGGAATATTTTCCGCTCCTACGAGCCCGTATCCGCGACCAAAAGGGTCGCTTCAGCGGTTCCAGGCCTAGCCGGCCATTTCCGCTTCTGCGAGCAAAGGGCCGCTTAAGCGGGCCCGCTTCTGCGAAGAAGCTTCCGCTTCTGCGGACACATCCGCCTCTGCGCATCATTGACCGCTTCTGCGGTCTCGCCCAAACGGTAAAATGTCCGCTTCTGCGGACCATGCCCAATTTCTCCCCGTCCGCTTCTGCGATCACTGGCTCGCACCAGCGACCCCACTTCAGCGGAATGGCTTCCGCTTCTGCGTAACCAGCCGCTCCTGCGCATCTCGTCCGCTTCCGCGGACACGCTCCTGCGTCCAAAATTCCGCAGGAGCGGAAACAACAGAAGCAGGATCCCAACCTGCAATTTTTCCACAATTTTCTCCCGTTTAACCATCCGAAAACACCCCGAGGCCCCGGGACCTCATCCAAACATACCAACACATCTTAATACCTTATTCGAACTTGCTCCAATCCTCAAAACACGTCTAACAACATCAAAACCCATAATTCGCATCGAATTCAAGCCTAAATTCCTCAAAACATTCCAAATTACACATTCAATCAAAAACCCGACCAAACGACGTCCGAATGACCTGAAATTTTGCAGGCACATCCAAAATCACCTAACGGAGCTACTGCAACTGTCGGAATTCCATTCCGACTCTCGGATCAAAATCTCACCTACCGTTCGGATTTCGCCAAAATTCAACCTTAGCCAATTCAAGCCTATTTCTACACCGGGCCTCCAAATTCATTTGTGATCGCTCCCCTAAGTCAGAAATCACCTCCCGGAACTAACCGAATCATCAGAATTCGATTCTGAGCCCTCTAACCAAATAGTCAACTCCGAGTTGACTTTCCTTATTCAAGTTTCCTTCACAAAGGCTATATGCCTCATTTTCAATCCAATTCACCCCTAACTCACCCGATAGACTTTAACACTGATATAAAAGCATAAAACATACAATTGCAACATAACGGGGTGGTAATTCCCGTGACGACGGGCCGGGTCGTCACATTCTCCCCCTCTTAAACAAACGCTCGTCCTCGAGCGGGTCAAGAAACATACCTGTAGTCTCAAACAAGTGAGGATATCTGCTCCGTATCTCTCGCTCGATCTCCCAAGTGGCCTCCTCCACGGGTCGACCTCTCCACTGAACCTTAACTGATGCAATCTCCGTAGACCTCAATTTTCTCACCTGACGACCCAAAATAGCAATAGGCTCCACATCATAGGATAGATCACCATCAAGCTGAATGGTGCTGAAATCTAATACATGAGACGGATCTCCAATGTACTTCCGGAGCATAGACACATGGAATACTGGATGGACGCTGGATAAGCTGGGCGGCAAGGCCAACTCATATGCCACCTCTCCAACTCTCCTAAGTATCTCAAAAGGACCAATGTACCCGGGACTCAACTTTCCTTTCTTCCCAAACCTCATGACACCCTTCATAGGTGAAATCTTCAACAATACTCTGTCACCAACCATGAAAGACAACTCTCGAACTCTACGGTCCGCATAACTCTTCTGACGAGACTGTGTTGTACGAAGCCTCTCCTGGATCAACTTTGCTCTATCCAGAGCATCCTGGACTAACTCAGTCCCTATCAATCTAACCTCACCCGGCTCAAACCATCCCACGGGGGATCTACACCGCCTGCCATACAATGCCTCATACGGGGCCATCTGAATACTCGACTGATAACTGTTGTTGTAGGCAAACTCAGCAAGTGGTAGGAACTCATCCCACGAACCACCAAAGTCAATCACACATGCTCGCAACATAACCTCCAGAATCTAAATAGTACGCTCAAACTGCCCATCTGTCTGGGGGTGAAATGCAGTACTCAACTCAACCCGCGTACCCATCTCTCGCCGAAATGCTCTCCAAAACTGAGAAGTGAATTGAGTACCCCTGTCGGATATGATAGACACTGGGACTCCATGCAACCGAACAATCTCTCGAATAAAGATCGTCGCCAACCGCTCCGATGAGTAGGTAGTACTAACTGGAATGAAGTGAGCTGACTTGGTCAGTCTATCCACAATCACCCATACGGAATCAAACTTCCTCGCCGTCCGAGGGAGTCCAGTAACAAAGTCCATAGTGATCCTCTCCCATTTCCACTCAGGAATAACAATGCGCTGAAATACACCACCGGGCCTCTAATGCTCGTACTTAACCTGCTGACAGTTGAGGCACCGTGCTACATGTCTGACAATGTCCATCTTCATCTTTCTCCACCAATAGTGCTGTTTCAAATCTTGATACATCTTTGCGGCTCCTGGATGGATAGAATACCGCGAGCTATGGGCCTCCTCCAGAATTAACTCACGAAGGCCATCAACATTGGGCACGCATATCCGGCCCTGCATCCTCAATACGCCGTCACTATCAATGGTGACATCTCTAGCATCATCATGCTGAACTCTGTCCCTCAGGACAGCCAAATGTGGATCATCATACTGGCGCTCACGAATACGATCATATAGAGATGACCGAGATACAATACAAGCCAATACCCTACTGGGCTCCGAAATATCTAACCTCACTAGCCGATTGGCTAGCACCCGAACATCATAAGCAAGTGGCCTCTCCTCAGCTGGAATATATGCCAAGCTCCCCATACTGACCGCCTTCCGGCTCAAAGCATCGGCCACCACATTGGCCTTCCCGGATGATATAATATAGTAATGTCATAATCCTTCAGCAACTCTAGCCATCTCCGCTGTCTCAAATTAAGGTCTTTCTGTTTGAACAAGTGCTGGAGACTACGATGGTCGGTATACACCTCACAAGACACACCATACAAATAGTGCCTCCAAATCTTCAATGCATGAACAATGGCGGCTAGCTCTAAGTCATGAACAGGATAGTTCTTCTCATGTGGCTTCAATTGCCGAGAAGCATAAGCAATTACCTTACCTTCCTGCATCAACACACAACTTATCCCCACTCTCGAGGCATCACAATAAACAGTATATGAACCTGAAGCTGATGGCAATACTAACACTGGAGCTGTGGTCAAAGCTGTCTTGAGCTTCTGAAAGCTCTCCTCGCACTCATCCGACCACACGAATGGTGCACCCTTCTGGGTCAATTTAGTCAATGAAGAAGCAATGAATGAAAATCCCTGAACAAACCGGCGATAATATCCCGCCAAGCCAAGATAGCTCCTAATCTCTGTAGATGAGGACGGTCTAGGCCAACTCTGCACCGCCTCTATCTTCTTCGGATCAACCTGAATACCATCACGAGACACCACATGTCCCGGAAATGCTACGGACTCGAGCCAAAACTCGCACTTGGAGAATTTAGCATATAGCTTCTCCTCCCTCAATCTCTCCAACACAATACTCAAATGTTGAGCATGCTCCTCCTGACTACGGGAGTAGACTAGAATGTCATCAATGAACACAATCACAAATGAGTCCAAATAAGGCCCGAAAACACTGTTCATCAGATGCATAAATGCTGTTGGGGCGTTGGTCAGCCCAAACGACATCACAAGAAACTCATAATGACCATATCGGGTCCCGAATGCAGTCTTCATAATATCCGAGTCCCTGATCTTCAGCTGATGATAGCCTGAACGAAGATCGATCTTAGAAAACACCCTCGCACCCTGTGACTGATCAAACAAATCATCTATGCGCGGTAGAGGGTACTTGTTCTTCACTGTCACTTTGTTCAATTGCCTATAATCAATACACATTAGCATGGAACCATCTTTCTTTTTAACAAATAATACCGGCGCACCCCACGGAGACACGCTAGGACGGATGAAACCCTTATCTAGGAGTTCTTGGAGCTGCTCCTTCAATTCCTTCAACTCAGCTGGTGCCATCCGATACGGAGGAATAGAAATAGGCTGAGTGCCAGGCACCAAATCGATACCAAAATCAATATCCCTGTCCGGCGGCATGCCCGGCAGGTCTGAGGGAAACACATCTGGGAAATCCCTCACAACAGGTACAGAATCAATGCTAGGAGACTCAGCTCCCACATCTCTCACAAAAGCTAAGTACGATAAACACCCTTTTTCAACCATTTTCCGAGCCTTTAAGAACGAAATAACACGGCTAGGGACGAAATCAGTCGAACCCCGCCATTCAATCTGAGAAATACCAGGAATGGCCAACGTAACTGTCTTAGCATGACAGTCCAATATCGCATGATACGGAGACAACCAGTCCATACCCAATATAACATCAAAGTCCACCATACCCAACAATAACAAATCTGCCTGGGTCTCCAGACCCCCAATAGATATAACACAGGATCTATAGACATGATCCACAACGATCGTATCACCCACGGGGGTGGATACATGAACAGGTAAATCAAGACTACCACGAGTCGCACCCAAATGATGTGCAAAATAAGAGGACACGTAAGAATATGTGGACCCTGGATCAAATAGAACAGAGGCATCTCGGTGACAGACATAAATGATACCTGTAATCACAGCATCGGAGGCAACTGCATCACGCCTGTCAGGAAGTGCGTAGAATCGCGCCTGGCCTCTACCAGATCTCTCCTCGCCCCTGGGGCGACCACGAGAAGTCGAGGGCACTGTCTCCTCATGTGGCCAAACTCACCACACTCATAACATGCACCTGGCGCTGGAGAAGGGGACTGAAGGGAACCCCTCGCCGCAGAAGAACCCTGGGCTGAAGAAGTAGGTGTTGCACTATGGGCTGGGAGGGCACTAAGTGATGACTGACCCTGTTGAAACCCCCGTCGACCACGACCATAAGAACCTCCACTCTGCTCAGGGCGGCCTGAATGGGAAGGTCTAGATAAGTGACCTCTGCTCTACTGGAAATGCCCTCTGGATGGAGCACCACTGAAACTGCCAGAACCACGAGGCCTCTTGGCCTCCCGCTCCTTTCTCTCTCTGCAACGATCCGCCTCAATGGAGCGTGCCATATCAGCAACCTGCTCAAACGATGATGACAGAACTCGCTCGCCGGTCATAAGAATACGGATAGAGTAGTTGAGGCCATCAATGAACCTCCTGATCCTCTCCCTATCGGTGGGGATCATCCATGTGGCATGCCTAGCCAACTGAGTGAATCTAAGCTCATACTGGGTCACAGACATGTCGCCCTGAATCAACCACTCGAACTGGCGACGTAGCTCCTCGCGACGAGATTGAGGTACATATTTCTCTAGAAAGAGAGTAGAGAACTGCTGCCATGTGAGAGGTGTTGCTCTTGCAAGCCTACGCCTCTCAAACTCCTCCCACCAATCAAATGCGGGACCGGTGAACTGAAATGTAGTAAATGAAACTCCGCTGGACTCAAGAATACCAGCCGTACGCAGCATCTTCTGACACTTATCCAAGAAACCCCTGGGCATCCTCGCCCTCAACGCCACTAAAATGGGGTGGCTGAAGTCTACAAAATCTCTCAAGACGATGCTGCTCGTCATCGGCCATAACTTGAACCATATGCTCTGGAGCTGGAGCTGGTGCAGCTGGAGGAATAACCGGTGCAACCACCTGAGTGGGGACTGCCTCTGGTGTCTGAAGTCCCTGAACAACCGGCTCCGGTGTGCGAGCTGCAGGGGTCTGCTGACCACCCCCTGACTGAGATGTAGCTACAGCAGCGGTAGCTGAAACTACTTGAGCCAAACCGGAACACACTGATAATATCTGGGCAAGAGTCTCCTGAAGACCAGGAATAGCAATAGATATAGCCTGGCCCTGAACTGGGGCTGCTGGAGCATCAACCACTGGGGGCTGCTCTTGAACTGGTACAACGGGCGGGTCAGCTGGCACTGCCTCAGCCGCCCTACCTCTAACTCTAGCACGACCGCGCCCACGGCCTCTAACAGGTGGCAATGGAGGTCGTCCACCTCGTCCCGATGCTCGCGTTCTCGCCATCTGCGAAGAGAATAGAATATAGAAGTTCTGTTCTCGGAACAACAAGATCGCACGACGGAGTTCAAGAAAAGTGAAGTTTTCCTAAAGGTTCACAGCCTCCCGAGGATAAGTACAGGCGTCCCCGTACCGATCCACAAGACTCTACTCATCATCTAGATTTACCTGTGTGGCACCTCACCGCTTGTCACGACCCCAAATCCGGTCGTGATGGCGCCCGACACATTGCTAAGCCAGCCTGACCAATCAACATCAACCACGGGGCTAGAAGCTCTCTTTAGCCCATTTAAGCATATTAATATATGAAACAATAGTAATACTTATACCAACAGCGGGGAGACCAAGTCCCAAAATATACTAACTCCCATAGACCAAGGGTCAAGAGTCATGAGCCTCTACCGAACATGAGTGTATAAAGGTTTACAAGATACCAAGTGCGGAAAGAAAAGTCAATACAAAATCAAGACAATAAGAAGGAATATCGGGTCCTGCGGACTCTGCAGCTACCTCGATTATCCCACAGATGTCGCCTCGCACAGCTACTGGATCACTGCTGAGAGGTACCTGGATCTGCACACAAGGTGCAGGGAGTAAAATGAGTACTGCCAGACTCGGTGGTAATAAACAAGGGTAAGACAGCGCAGATAAGAAATCCGCAATAAAGCACTATGTAAAGCTATAATCAGGCTACCCTGTCATAGAATCAATCTTCACTGTACCTGTACCAACAATTACCAATAAATAGCATAACAGCTAGGAGATGTAGCTAAATGCAATGCAATGCATGATATGACCGCTACGGCGCGTAGCCCGACTCCAATTTTGGGTACCCGTGCTCACTGTGGGGGTTCAGACTCCGGAGGGGCTCCTACAGCCCAAGCACATCTCATAGAGATATTCCTGCAGCGTGCATTCCGATCCAACATATATCTCGCTGCGGCGCGCAACCCGATCCACTACTAGTCGACTAATATGCAGATACAGCCTCGCAGGCTCAAAAGTAGTTTTTGAAAACTCTTTCTTTCATTTTTCAGTTGGAAAACAGTAATATCAAGTTCCAGAGATTGGAATTAGCATAATAACAGAAATAGCTGCGGACTAGTAGTAAACTAGCATGTCTATATGATAAGACAATGATAACGATCCTCGCGGGATCCAATAACTGGCTCACGACCCACAAGTATACTCAACCGCCCAAGAAGGGGGTTCAACGGCTCTAGAATAGCCAATAATATAGTATCAACAGGTCGGAGTAATATATAGTCTCCAGTTCATGATCGACCCTGCACTCTCAAGAGTGTGCGTGTCTCGCCGCTATACAGCGTCACAAAGTGGTATACCGGGGTTTCGAACCAGCTGGTCATCACCCACATCTATTACTCACCTCAATACGGCGCGACGACTATTCCGCAATGCCCTTGCCACGAGAATCAAGCTCCGCACGCGTAGAATCTGATCCAATACAGTAGAAATACAACAAATTAGGCCAATGAGACTACACCCAATCAATACAACTCAATTTACATCAAAATTCCCAAAGTTGTCAAAACCCGACTTTCGGTACGCTTATCGAAAAATCACGAAAGTCACATATTCGGAACCCTCATCTCAATACGAGTCTAAGCATATCAATTTTACCAAATTCGGACTCCATTTGCCCATTCAAAACCTTGATTTTCTAAAGTCCAAGCCTAGGGCTAAATCCTCCATAAATTACCCCAAATTCCTCCATTTTCATGATATAATTGCATAATATTACCAATACTAATCATAGTCTAAGTCCATAGATGATTACCTGATGATTTGCCTTGAATTTGTCTTCAAAATCGCCCAAATCGCCTCTAAAGCCGAGACCCAAAATGTGTGAAATGTTCTGAAATTTTTTCTAACTTCTGATACACTTACTTACAGCGATTTTCGCTTCTGCGGAATATTTTCCGCTCCTACGAGCCCGTATCCGCGACCAAAGGGTCGCTTCAGCGGTTCCAGGCCTGGCCGGCCATTTCCGCTTCTGCGAGCAAAGGGCCGCTTAAGCGGGCCCGCTTCTGCGAAGAAACTTCCGCTTCTGCGGACACATCCACCTCTGCGCATCATTGGCCGCTTCTGCGGTCTCGCCCAAACGGTCAAATGTCCGCCTCGCGGACCATGCCCATTTTCTTCTCCTTCGCTTCGCGATCACCGGCTCGCACCGGCGATGCCGCTTCGGCGGAATTACTTCCGCTTGTGTAACCGGCCGCTCTTGCGCATCTCGTCCGCTTCTGCGGACACGCTCCTGCGTCCAAAATTCCGCAGGAGCGGAAACAACAGAAGCAGGATCCCAACCTGCAATTTTTCCACAATTTTCTCCCGTTTAACCATCCGAAAACACCCCGAGGCCCCCGGGACCTCATCCAAACATACCAACACATCTTAATACCTTATTCGAACTTGCTCCAATCCTCAAAACACGTCTAACAACATCAAAACCCATAATTCGCATCGAATTCAAGCATTAATTCCTCAAAACATTCCAAATTACACATTCAATCAAAAACCCGACCAAACGACGTCCGAATGACCTGAAATTTTGCAGGCACATCCAAAATCACCTAACGGGGCTACTGCAACTGTCGGAATTCCAGTATGACTCGCGGATCAAAATCTTACCTACCGTTCGGATTTCGCCAAAATTCAACCTTAGCCAATTCAAGCCTATTTCTACATCGGGCCTCCAAATTCAATTCCGATCGCTCCCCTAAGTCACAAATCACCTCCCGGAACTAACCGAATCATCAGAATTCGATTCCGGGCCCTCTAACCAAATAGTCAACTCCGGGTTGACTTTCCTTATTCAAGTTTCCTTCACAAAGGCTATATGCCTCATTTTCAATCCAATTCACCCCTAACTCACCCGATAGACTTTAACACTGATATAAAAGCATAAAACATACAATTTCAACATAACGGGGTGGTAATTCCCGTGACGACGGGCCGGGTCGTCACACTTTCTTAACTCAATAAACTCTAGAGGACAAGTACAGACGTCTGCGTACCTACCTCTCAAACACTACTAAGCTTGTTCGTGAGTGGTGAGACCTATGTAACCTAGAGCTCTGATACCAACTTGTCACGACCCGCATTTTCCCCCAACATCGGGATCGTGATGGCGCCTACTCGTGGTAGCTAGGCAAGCCACTATATTCATAATAATCCTATTTTTACCATTATTTCATACTCAATTTTATCAACAAGAATCATAACATTAATTAAAGAAATGCGGAAGACTTATCAAAATAGAAATAAGCAGTACCAAGGTAAAACACTACTGAAATCCTCTACCCAAGACGTGGAGTGACCAACTCACAAACTACTACTGAATACTACACATAAAGGTCTGAATGAAAAAATAACATAAATCTATTTGTTTCTGAACAATGAGACTACAACAAATAATATAAATAAGTGGAAGAGACGCCGGGCCTACGGACGGCTGCAAGCTACCTCGGTCTTGAAATTCTCAACTCCCACGCAAGACTCTTACTGCTGCTGCTGCTGATCAAAACCTGGACCTGTGCAAAAATGCACAGAAGTGCAGTATCAGCACAATACAACCCCATGTGCTGGTAAGTGCCTGGCCTATCCCGGCGAAGTAGTAACAAGCCTAGGACCAGACACCCACATAAACCTGTGCAGTTCTATATATATATATGTACACCACAAGATAACCAGAAATAATCAAGTAACAAACTCAACAAGAAGTATCATAAGAGGGAAGCTCAACAGTTAACATCAATTATTAAGTCAACAATGGGAAACAAAGTATAATGGGAACAGTTAATATCAAACAAGGAGTAGCAAATAGTTTCACGACATCACCCTTCGTGCTTTTACTCTCATCCTCACCAAATAAACAAATAAAAGTGCACGGCATCACCCTTCGTGCTTTTACTCTCATCCTCACATCCATGGCACGGCATGATCCTTCATGCATGGTTCAATAACAAGGCACGACATTACCCTTCGTGCATTATCAATATCACAAGGCACGACATGATCCTTTGTGCAAAATCAATAACAAGGCACGACATTAAACTTCGTGCATAAACAATAATAAGGCACGACATTAACCTTCGTGCAATAACAGTAAAACAAGACACGACATCACCCTTCGTGCATTATCACTCTTCCTCTCCCAAATAACAATCACAGTTAAGGGCAAAGAATAAAAACAATAATCATAAACCGTCCCGGCAAGGGACACAACAACCATCACAACAAGGTCCCGGCAACGGAAATCGATAACTCACTCTACAACAAGTCCCGGCAAGGGAAAATAATATTTCACTTTACAATAAGTCCCGAAAAGGGAAACAATATACAATTCCACAAACCGACAAGGGTTCAACAATTCATCTTTAAAACATTTCACATTAAGTATCAACAACGACTCACGGTCATGCTAGACGCTAGTGTATGGATGCTCGTCACCACAGCCCATTCATCGCACTCGATCACATATCACATAGCATATAATCATATTCCCTCAAGCTAGGATAGAACAAACACTTACCTCTAGCCTTGAAGTCCAAATTATCCTTCAACTATAGCTTTACCCCGAGTTTCCGCTTTCAACTTGCTCAAATCTAATCACAATTGATTCCATTACATTAATAAATACTATATATCTTAGTTTGAATGCTTAAAAATGGTTTTCTCAAAGTTTACCCCAAAATTTCCCAAAGCGCCCCGGCCCCACGTGGTCGGAACTTGGGGTTCGGACCAAAATTCGGTTACCCATTCCCTCCCAAGTTCAAATATGTGATTTGTTTCAAAATCGGACCTCAATTTGAGGTCCAATTACCCAATTCATGAAAACCCTATGTTCTACCCAAAAACAAGAATTTCTACCATGAAAACCTTTGATTTCTATTGAAAAACATGTTTAATGTTGTTAGGAATTGAAAGAATTAAGTAAAAAGTGACTTACAATTGCTTTGGAGTGAATTTGCTCTTGAGGGTTCGTGTGTGGTGTGTGGGTTTTTGAAAGAATGAAGAAAGAACAGAAAAATTCGTTTAAGTATAAAATTGCACAGCTGCGGATATCGCAATTGCAAATATTTGTTCGCAATTGCGAACACTACACGTCTTGTGTCTGATGCTCTCACAACTGCGAGACAGGGTTCGCATTTGCGAACTGGGCTGGCACACTGGGTCTTCGCATATACGACAAAGTGTTCGCATTTGCGAACCCAGGCGGATTATTGAAGGCCTCGAATTTGCGAGGTTTAGTTCGCATTTGCGAACTCAAGCATTCGTGGACATTCTTCGCAAATACGATCAAGGCTTCGCATTTGCGAACACTGCCTTGGTCTTCCCTCTTCGCAATTGCGACATTTTTTCGCATTTGCGAAGACACCAGCTGGGTGAAAAACCAGCTGTGTAAATTTTCAGAATTTGCACCAACGACCTATCAAATCTTTACCCGAGCCCCCGGGATCCAAACCAAACATGTACACAACATAAAAAACATATTACAAACTTGCTCGTGCGATCACATCGCCAATATAACATCATTTTCGTCAAATCAAGCCTCAAGTTCATGATTATCACCCTTTTTAGTTTCAGAACTTTCAAATTTGGAACTCAAGGTTCAAAACACATCAAACGACATCCAAATGTTACCAAACTTTGCAGAAAGCACATATATAATATTTAAGACTTGTACCGGGCATCGGAACTAAAATACGAGCCCGATACCAATGTCATTTAATTCATTTTCTTTTAATAATTACAGCAAAAACAATTTAACAGAAAAATCCATAACTTAGGCTCTAGGCCTCAGAATTCGACTCCGGACGCATGTCCGGGTCCCATATTTTCCTACGGACCTTCCGGGACCGTCCGATCTCGGGTCCGTGTCCGTTTACCAAAAATGTTGACCGAAGTCAACTATATCAATATTAATATCATTTTTCTTCAATTTTCTCATGGAATTCACATATTCTATCACAAAACTTTCCGGCCACATGCCCGGATCATGCACGTGAATCGAGGTAACATAGAATGAGGTTTTCATGGCCTCGGAAGTGCGGAACAAGTGAGAAAAACGGGTGATGACCCTTTGGGTCGTCACATTAACAATTTAAGCTACATCCGCCATCGGTCGTCAAGGATTATATTTGACCAATCAATTGTATTTTGGTTATCATAATTAACGATCTCTCTCGGTCTCTCCCCACTCTCTCACTCTATAAATACCACCATAACATCCACTCCTCCATTAATTTCTTCATTCAGTTCTTCTTTCTTTTCTTGCCCCCTTCTTTTTCTGAGAAGATCCCAAAAATGGAGAGTTTCAGCGTCAAACATTTGCAAAGCCCGCCTCGGAAATCTCACACATGTTTGTTAGGAACTCAAATTTTCCTGAGAATTTTGGCAATTGCGTTCACATTGGCGTCTACTTTGATTATTCTAACGAGCAAACAGACTGTCACTGTATTTGGCATTGAGATGGATGCTCGTTATAGCTATTCTCCTACTTTCAAGTAATGAATAGCTAAAGTCTTTATCTGAATCTATGATTCTAATCCATGATTGTAATCTACGACAACCACATAAGTCAATTGGACTAATACGATTGTAGTCATAGGAACTTCCGTTTATATATCGTGGTTGTTATTTAGTAATTGAGTCTATGAATATTATTTCATTCATATACTAAGACGCATCGGCTTACGACAAATGGACTTATGTGGTTGTCGTAGGACGATACGTCTTAGTATATAAATAAAATCATATTCATAGGCGATCACATAAGTCATTTGACCAATCGGACCAGGTCTGACCCATGGAATAAACTCAAAGGTCTATAGTATGAGATTGGTTAATTTTTAATCTCTTACAGATGTGTAAGCTACGAGTACACATTTTATCTGAAAAAATTTTTGCAAGAAAGGAATTACTAAGGCGTTGTTGTAAGGTTGAGATAGGGCCTCTATGTCTTCTTCACTGAAGGTAAGGGCGTCTTCGGGGATGTATCCCCGAGTCCATTTCTTCCTGGTGATGGATATTTTTATTTTCCTCATCATGGGTTCTAAATTATATATATAGAAGAATCTGATAAGGTCACGACCTCATTATCGCGCTACAATCATAATGACCTGCGTCACATTATAGGCATCACAATAAAATGTAAACCACCTCTTTAACTATAGTCCTCCTTGATTGTAAAGGAAACTTATATATATACATAAACCGACATTTTAATCTGTTATGCATATATACGATGATATGCATTGTATATGTACAAGTGAAGATTGACACACATCTTCACTTGTTAATGAATGTTAACAAGTGCAATTTTATAACTAATACGTTAATTCTCTAAACGAATTAACGTTTATATTATTCGATCCATCCGACTGCCGTGAAGCTTTACCAGGATTTGAGTCAGTACTATTGATGTGGAGGTTGAAAAAAGATATAGTTGGGTTTGCAGCTTGGTGCCTCAATTGTTAGGAGGTAAATGACTTATAAGTCTTAAACCTTATATTTGGCTCCTCCAAATATATGACCGAGATAAATAACAACCACGCAAAAAGTAAAATATATTTCAATGATAGTATTACTGAATATATAATTCTGATAATCAGCCACGAAATTTATGTTTGGCTCAATATTGCGAAACGACTGCTCAAGGCTCTTCATTTTCCTGGCTATCTTCCCTTGTTCAGGGTTTCTAGCAGGTTTCTCCTCCTCCGTCATATCGATAAGTGGGGCTACATTTCAAAATTTATGAGCCTATGAATAAATGGACTTATGTTGTTGTCGTAGGCCGATGCGTCCTAAGATTACCGTCCTAAATAATGTTAAATATTTAAGTACTTCCATTGATAATTGATACTCCCTCCATTTCAATTTATGTGAACTCATTTGACTCGGCACGGAGTTTAAGAAAAAAGAGAAGACTTTTGATCTTGTGGTGTAAAATGAGGCACCTTTATTTTGTGTGGCTATAAATCATTGTATAAAGGTAAATTATTTCCAAATAAGGAAAGAGGTCATTCTTTTTGGCACGAACTAAAAAGGAAATAGGTTCACATAAATTGAAACAGAAGGAGTATATTAGGATTTCTATACCAATCTTACATATGTATGGCCTCTGAAAAGATGTATTCGGTAAAATCTTAGGTACACATAAGATAATTGCACATAACAAAAATAATGGCAGACTGGTTAACTAAGGTGTACCATCGGCCTAAGAAAGATATATGATCAATAACAGGTGGACTATCACAATTATCAATGGAAGATAGTAATTTATAGGCTTCTTGTTAGGCCGATGGTAGTGATGTGACTTAATTCGTGGGTTTTGACTAACACGATCATTATAAATTTCTTTCCCATGTACTCTATAATTAATATAGCAACCCCTCGTTACAATGCATTTAGCAACCCCTCTTTACAATGATAGTGTGACTTCTTCCTTTTATAGTTGATCATAGGTAGAAGAATGAAATTTAAGCTTTAACGATACAATTATGAATAATAAATTACATAGAATAAAGGAACTATGTCAACATTATTGAATGACTACAATCCATACTACAACCATATTAGTCAATTTATGTTCAATAATATTAAAACATAGTATGGAATGACCCACACTGGGCAGAAAATGTTTCTTTGTTTTAAGGTGTAAGCAGATGCCCACCTGAAGAACAAGGCATGATTGGACCATGCCCAATCGTAAACGTATAATTACGATTAATCATCCACATGGTAACGATTAATCATGACTAACTAGAATTCATCTTGAATTTTAATCTTCTTAACTTAGCAATTTTCTTTTATCTTGCACAATAACTAATAACTAGTATGGTACCCGCGCGATGCGCGGATTAATTTTTAATTTAGAAAGATTAATATTTAGAGAAAAATTACATGGTTATCGCAATTAAAAAATGTTTTAGTTTATTTTTTAATTTAATTTATACAAGTATAATGTAAGGCAACTATAATTCAGAATAATTAATATTCCTAATTAGTTCATGAAAGTTAAGTTGTCATTGAAATTTGATTTTACATTCGGCGAATCAGATTATAAACTAATAATGATAAATAATTTACTAAATAGTGTAAACTAAAGTTTTTGGAAATATTTTAATATTGCTGAATATTTTTTATGTTGTTAAGCTTGTGTTATTTTAAATAATATAGTAGCGTTATTCCATTAATTTTAGAATTTAGTATTACACTCTTAAGGAAAAAATAAAAAAATTGATAGATAATGCTGGAAACAAAAAATAAACTTTGTTTAATTATAAATTTAAAGGTAGTTGTGCATACGGTTTTCCCATTCAGCATCAAATTTAACAATATAAACCCGAAATGGTTCATTTGGCCAAACTTCGTGATAAATGTCAGTTAAAATTATAGCTAAAGGTTGGCCAAGTGAATCTAACAAAATGATTAAAGCTTTCCAATCTAATAATTCAATTTCGTCTATAGAATTAATCAAATTATCTCGAGTAATTTGATATTTTCTAATTTGTTCGTCTAAAAAAGGCTTAATTTCTCTGAATTTTTTATCTTTTTCTCTTCTTGTTGCCCTTTCATCTCTGAGAAAATTTTGTATAGATGTTGTGAATTTCTTGATAACTTCAGGCTTTGAGTCTGATTAGTTGTACGAAAATAATCTTCGACGTCTAAATCTTCTACGTTGTCGGAGTTGTTGTATTTGGTTATGCGAACTTCCATTAATTTGAATCACTTCTTGTTTAACGATATCTGAAAGTAAAGGAATAAAACAATAAGAATCTATATAATAAATCGTTGTTATAATATACGAAATGCATTTTACTTGGAACTAATAACTGATTTATACAAAAAGTGAAAAACAACAATACAATTATTATATAATAAATTAGCATATTAACTTAAAATGGAGTATATTCTTGTATACAATTACACCATATATATTTTTTCTAATAAAAAACAGTTGCCCTAAGTGATATTATAAGAATGCTGAAGTTAAATGTTTGTGTTTTAAAAAACCCAACGTTTTATGTTGTATTCATCATTGGATGAAACAAATAGAAAAGATTTTACACAATTTGATTTCAAATTTAACTCCCAATTTTTAGATGAAAAATGTCACGATCCTAGTTCACCAATCGTGAACCTGTCATGACGGCACCCATTCCCCGGGATTAGGTAAGCCTAACACATTGCGGAATATATAAGCTTATGAACTAAAAACAAGAATAACGGAAAAACGATATAAATAGGAATGTAATCCGTGCCGCTTGGCACATACACTCGTCAAACACACTGTATAAAAATACCACCAGGACCCGGAATCCCACGGGTAACACAGACTAAAAGAGAAATACAACTGTGGCTCTATGTGTAAAGAGTATCTAAAAGAGCGAAATGAAGGAAAAACATCTACTAGAACTATCAGAATAGAAGAAGGGCCTCCGGATCCACGGACGTAGCAGATCATACCTCGAGGTCTCCAAATGTGCTGCTGATATCACCTAGTATGGGCCTGTCCTGATGTACCTGGATCTGCACTACAAAAGTGTGCAGAAGAGTAGCATGAGTACACCACGGCGGTACTCAGTAAGTGCCAAGCCTAACCTCGATCGAGTAGTGACGAGGAAGGCAAGGGCCCTACTGAGAGATAACAATAACATAATGATGATAACAATAATAAGCAGTTTAAGTAATAATGAATCTGCAATAACAACAATAAAGCGATTACTACAACCGTCTACAGTTAAGCTAACAACAAGTAACCAACTCAACAAAACACAATTAGTAAGTCCAGGACCTGTGGGAATTGAACCCACAGTCCCACACTATAATCAACAATCCAAGAGCTACGGGAATTTAACCCGCAGTCCCAACTACAGTATCTCTGGGTCTCCGGGAATCGAACCCGCAGCCCATGCCTCAATACCTCACAGTCCCTACAATAACTCAGGATCTCCGGGAATCGAACCCGCAATCCATATCTCAATAATATATCAATAAACTTCGGGTCTCCGGGAATCGAACCCGCAGCCCTTGGATCTCCGGGAATCGAACCCGCAGTCCATAAATAATACCACTCCGGGTCTTTAGGAATCGATCCCACAGCCCTAGGATCTCCGGGAATCGAACCCGCGGTCCACCAACACAACAATTAAAGAAAAGCACAGAGAGAATATAATATGCTTAACTACAACTTCACCAAAAACTAGTATCAAGAATTTCCAAGAAGTTCAAATAAGACAATTAGGCAATTAGACAGATAAATCTGATCTAATCATGCTTTTCTAGTGAATGTCAGGTAAAAGTAACAATTTAATCAGCTAAGAACAGGAATATCACTAATCGGACAATTCAAGTAAAGTGTGTTACAACAACCAACACATGTACACGCCCGTCACCTCCCGTACAAGGCATTTAAACTATCACATAATATCCTAGGGGTGGAAGTTCCCCCACACGAGGTTAGACAAGCCACTTACCTCGACTCCGATACAAAACCGCTAAGAGACAACTCTCTTTCCGCCAATGTCGGCCTCCACAGGTGTAGTATCTGATAAAAATCAATAGAATCACATCAAACTAGGCCAATTGGGCATTACCCAATCAAAATAATTCAAAGTACACCAAAACCCACAAGTTGCCAAAATCGGACGTTCGGTACGCTTCTCGAAAAATTACGAAAGTTATATATTCGGAACCCTCATCTCAATACGAGTCTAAGCATATAAAGTTTACTCAGTTCAGACTCCATTTGCCCATTCAAATCTATGATTTTTCTAAAGTTCAAGCCTAGGGTGAAAACCCCCATTAAATACCCCAAATTCCTCCATTTCCATGAGATAATTGCACAATATCATCAACAATAATCATAATTTGAGTCCATAGTTTATTACCTGAAGAAACACTTTGAATTCCCCTTCAAAATCGCCCAGATCGCCTCCTAAGCCGAGCCCTCAATGTTTGAAATGTTTCTGAAATTTCTAACTTCTGATATAATTAAACCCTCAGCGATTTACGCTTCTACGGACCATTATCCGCTTCTGCGGAACCGCTTCCGCGACCAATTGGTCGCTTCTGCGGAACTATCCGCTCCTGCGAATAGGAGTCCGCATAAGGGCCGCTTCCGCGAGGCCGCTCCTGTGGAAAAACGTCCCCTCCTGCGGAACTATCCGCTCCCGCGAATAGGAGTCCGCTTATACGGACTCGCTTAAGCGAGAAGCCATCCGCTACTGCGAACCATTCCGCCTCCGCGCTCCAAATTCCGCTTCAGCAGACTCGCCTCAGCGGACAAGAGTCCGCTCCTACGAACCATTCTGCCTCCGCGCTCCGAATTCTGCTTCAGCGGACTTGCCTCTGCGGTTCCATTTCCACAGGGGCAAAAACAATAGAACTAGCACCAAAGCCTGCAATTTTTCCATGTTTTCTCCCATTTAACCATCTGAAAACACCCCGAGGCCCCCGGGACCTCATCCAAACACACCAACACATCCTAATACCTTATTCGAACTTGTTCCAATCCTCAAAACACGTCTAACAACATCAAAACCCATAATTCACATCGAATTCAAGCCTAAATTCCTTAAAACTTTTCGAATTACACATTCGATCTAAAACCCGACCAAACGACGTCCGAATGACCTGAAAGTTTGCAGACATATCCAAAATCACATAATGAAGCTACAGAAATTGTTGGAATTCCATTCCGACCCCCGGATCAAAATCTCACATATCGTTCGGATTCGCCAGAATTTCAAACTTCAGCATTTCAAGCCTAATTGAGCTATGACCTCCAAAATACATTCCGAACACGCTCCCAACCCCGAAATCACATAACGGAGCTAATGTAACCATCAGATTTCCGTTTCGAGGTCGTCTTAACAATATTCTGACTACGGGCCATTTTTCAACTATAAAGCTTCTATTTAGGGACTAAGTGTCCCAAAACACTCCGAATTCCAGAATCGACCCTCCCGACAAACCACAATAGCAGAAATCAACTTAGGGATATAGTTAAATTGGGGATCGGGGCGTGAATTTAAAAAATGACCGGCCGGGTCGTTACATCTTCCCACACTTAAAAGATTCGTTCGTCCTCGAACGAGTATAGAAAACATACGTGGAGTGGTGAAGAGCTGAAGGTACTGGCTGCGCATGTCCTGCTCGGTCTCCCAAGTCGCCTCTTCAACCGGCTGACCCCGCCACTGAACCTTTAATGAAGCGATGTTCTTTGACCTTAGCTTCCCGACTTGCCTATCTAGAATGGCTATTGACTCCTCAACATAAGAAAGATCCTCGTCTAGCTGAACAGAAGTGAAATCTAACACATGCGACGGGTCACCATGGTATCTCCGGAGCATAGAGACATGAAATACGGGATGGACTCCGGCTAGGCTGGGAGGTAAGGCCAACTCATAAGCAACCTGCCCAACACGCCTCAAAATCTCAAAAGGGCCAATAAATCTAGGATTCAGCTTCCCCTTCTTCCCAAACCTTATAATGCCCCTCATGGGCGAGACTCGAAGCAGAACCAACTCGCCAACCATAAAATTCACATCGCGAAACTTCTTGTCCGCATAACTCTTCTATCTAGACTGGGCTGCACGAAGTATGTCCTGATTCACCTTGACCTTGTCCATTACAACCTGAACCATATCAGTACCTAGTAGCCTGGCCTCGCCCAGCTCGAACCAACCAACGGGAGACATGCACCTCCTACCATATAGAGCCTCATACGGTGCCATCTGAATACTGGACTGGTAGTTGTTGTTATAAGAAAACTCCTCCAGTGGCAAGAAGTGATCCCATGAACCTCCAAACTCAATCACGCACGCACAGAGCATATCCTCCAAAATCTGAATAGTGCGCTCGGACTGCCCATCAGTCTGGGGGTGAAAGGCTGTGCTCAGCTCTACCCGAGTACCTAACTCTTGCTGTACGGCTCTCCAGAACCGTGAAGTGAACTGAGTGCCTCTATCCGAAATGATGGAAACTGGAATACCATGCAGCCGAACTATCTCCCTAATATAGATCTCCGCCAGTCGTTCCGATGAATAAGTAGTGCTCACCGGTATGAAATGGGCGGACTTGGTCGGCCGATCCACAATAACCCAAATGGAATCAAACTTCCTAACAGTCCGTGGAAGCCCAGATACAAAGTCCATGGTGATGCGCTCCCATTTCCACTCTGGAATCTCAATCCGCTGCATCAATCCACCCGGACGCTGATGCTCATACTTCACCTGCTGGCAATTGAGGCATCTAGAGACATAATCAACTATATCCCTCTTCATCCGCCTCCACCAGTAAGTGCTTTCTCAAGTTCTGATACATCTTCGCGTCACCCGGATGGATGGAATACCACGAGCAATGGGCCTCTGCTAGAATCAGCTCTCGAAGATCATCTATATTGGGCACACAGATACGCCCCCGCATCCTCATAAATCCGTCATCCCCAATGGTCACCTCTCGAGCCTCACCACACCAAACTCTATCCTGGAGGACAAGCAAATGAGGGTCGTCGAACTAACGCTCCCCGATGCAGTCAAATAGAGAAGACCGAGAAACCACACAAGCCAGAACCCGGCTGGGCTCCGAAAGATCCAGTCTAACAAACTGTCTGGCTAAAGCCTGAACATCCATCGCCATAGGCCTCTCCGAAGCTGGTAGATATGCCAAACTCCCCAGACTCTCCGCCCGACGACTCAAGGCATCGGCAATCACATTAGCCTTGCCCGGATGATAGATAATAGTAATATCATAGTCCATTCAGTAGCTCCAACCATCTCCTCTGACGCATATTCAGGTCCCTCTGCTTAAGCAAGTGCTGCAAGCTCCGGTGATCAGTGTAGATCTCACAATTAACCCCATACAAGTAATGACGCCAAATCTTCAAGGCGTGAACAGTGGCAGCTAGCTCTAGATCATGAACATGATACTTCTTCTCATGTATATTCAACTGTCTGGACGCGTAGGCAATAACCCTACCGTCCTGCATCAATAGTGCACTGAGTCCAACTAGTGAGGCATCACAATATACCGTATAGGACCCCAAACCGGTAGGCAACATCAAGATAGGGGCCGAAGTCAAAGCTGTCTTGAGCTTCTAAAAGCTCGCCTCATACTCATCTGTCCACTGAAAAGGGGCACCCTTTTGGGTCAATCTGGTCATAGGTGCTGCAATTGAAGAGAACCCCTCTACGAAACGACGGTAATAGCCCGCCAAACCAAAGAAGCTACGAATCTCAGTAGCGGAGGAGGGTCTGGGCTAACCCTGCACGGCCTCCACCTTCCTCGGATCCACTCGAATACTATCGCTCGACACCACGTGGCCTAAAAATGCCACTGAACTCAGCCAGAATTCACATTAAGAGAACTTAGCATATAGCTGCTTCTCCCTAAGAATCTGAAGCAATATCCTCAAATGCTGCTTGTGCTCTTCCTGACTCCAGTAATATACTAGAATATCATCAATGAAAACAATCACGAATGAGTCCAGATATGGCCTGAACACACTGTGCATCAAATGCATAAAGGTTGCTGGGGCATTAGTCAGCCCAAAAGACATCACGAGGAACTCATAGTGACCATACCGAGTCCTGAAGGCAGTCTTAGGGATGTCTGGCTCCCGAATCTTCAGCTGATGATAACCGGAGCGCAAATCAATCTTGGAGAACACCTGTGCGCCTTGTAACTGGTCAAACAAATCATCAATGCGAGGCAAAGGATATCGGTTCTTCACTGTAACCATGTTCAACTGACGATAGTCAATACATATACGCATAGAACCGTCCTTTTACTTCACAAACAACACAGGAGCACCCCAAGGTGAAACACTAGGTAGAATGAAACCCTTACCCAACAACTCCTGTAATTGATCCTTCAACTCCTTCAAATCTGGAGGAACCATACTGTACGGTGGAAAAAATATGGGCTGAGTGCCCGGCAACAAATCAATAGGAAAATCAATATCTCTGTCGAGCGGCATGCCCGGGAGATCAGCTGGAAATACATCAGCAAAATCACGTACCACTAGAACGGAATCAATAGAAGGAGTGTCAATACTGACATTCCGCACATAAGCTAGATAAGCAGCACACCCCTTCTCAACCATACGCTGAGCTCTGAGAAAGGATATAACACGGCTAGGGGTGTGATCTAGAGTACCACTCCACTCAATACGTGGAATGCCTGGCATAACCAGCATCACGGTCTTGGCGTGACAATCAAGAAAGGAATAATGGGGCGACAACCAGTCCATGCCCAGAATAATATCAAAATCGACCATCCCGAGCAACAATAGATCCGCTTTGGTCTCAAAACCACAAATGGTACCCAAACACGACCGATACACACGGTCCACAACCAAAGAATCTCCCACCGGAGTGGAAACATAAATGGGGGCACTCAAAGAATCCCGAGGCACACCCAGATTAGAAGGAAAACTAAGAGGACACATATGAAAAAGTGGAACCAGGATCGAATAGAACAGATGCCTCCCGGTGACTAACCAGAATAATACCTGTGATAATAGAATCAGATGCAACAGCTGCGGCGCGATCAGGAATAGCATAGAATCTGTCTTGTCCTCTCTCTCGACGACGACCTCTAGCACCTTGATCCCCGCCCCTGGCTGGCTGGTCAGGTGGAGCTGGAATGATGGCCTACTGGCCCTGCGAACCACGCTGAGGCTGCGAAGACTAAGGAGGTGCTCCTCTCCTATGCCTGGGGAACTCCCTAACCAGATGGCGAGTATCCCCGCACTCAAAGCAAGCTCTAGGAGGACGCGGTGGCTGTTACTGACCGGCCTCACCCCTACTAGTCTTGCCCTTGGAAGTACCCCGCACAGGAGGTGCACTGGAAACTGGGGGAGCATAATAAGGCTCCCGAGGTGCTAGAAGAGCTGGAGTACTACCGGCTGCTGGCAATGCTGAGTGAACTTGTCGGCCAAAATAACCCCTGCCAAAAGGACCGGCTGCTGAAGTGCGGGCACTAGAGAAATGGCCCGACTCACGTGACCTCTTGGCGACCCTCTCTCCCCGCTCTCTAGGGAGCATACTCTCGATCCTCCTGGCAAGGCTCACTGCCTACTGATAAGATATATCCGTCTCCAACTCTCTGGCCATGCTGGACCGGATCGGCAGAATAAGGCCCTCAATAAATCTCCGCACCCTCTCCTAGACCGTGGCTACCAAAGCCGGTGCATGCCTGGCTAGACGGGTGAAACTAATAGCATACTCCGATACCGACATGGAGCCCTGTCGCAACCGCTCAAACTCCGATCGCTAAGAATCCCTAAGGCTCTGGGGAACAAACTCTCTCAAAAATAGATTAGAAAACTGCGTCCAGGTCAATGAAGCAGACTCCTCTGGACTATCCAACTCATATGTGCGCCACCAATCGTAAGCAGCCCCACGAAACTGAAAAGCAGTAAAAGAAACTCTGCTGGTCTCCACAATCAACATGGTACGAAGAATACGATGACACTCCTCCAGAAAACCCAATGCATCATCTGTAGCCAAACCGCTGAACACTGGAGAATCATATTTCTTGAAGCTCTCCAATCTACGCTGCTCGTCCTCAGAGGCAGCTGGCCCACCTCCGGGATGTGCTAGGGCGGCAGTAGGCATAACCATAATCTCTAGAACCTATCCCACTGGCACTCGCTGCTCAGGTGTAGCGGTTGCAGGAGTCAGTACTCCTCTCCTGGTCTTGGATATGGCTGCAACAACGGAAAGTAACGCTACCCGAGCCAAAGTGGTGTACATGCTCATAAATTGTGCCAAAATCTCCTGGAGTGCTGGAGTTGTAGTGGCAGACGTACCAAGAATCTGGACTCTATCTGGTACTGCTGGTGATACCTCGACGGCAGCGCGCGCGGGTGCTGTGGCTGCACCTCGGGCGCGTCCTCGTCCTCTACCATGGCCCCGACATCTGACGGCGGTAGCAGGGGGCGCGGGTACCTGATCGTCGCGAGTAGCACGTGTCCTCACCATCTGTGAGAGAATAGAAAATAGAAGTTTAGATTTGGTACCAAAAATATCGCACGACAAGGAATCCAAGAGAATGAAGAGTTTCCTAAACAGTTACATAGCCTCTCGTAGATAAATACAGACGTCTCTGTATCGATCAGCGAGACTCTAAGTAACCGGTCTGTGTCCCGTGACTCCTATGAACCTAGAGCTCTGATACCAACTTGTCACGACCCTAGTTCACCAATCGTGAACCTGTTATGATGGCACCCAGTCCCCGCAACTAGGAAAGCCTAACACATTGCGGAATATACAAGCTTGTGAACTAAAACAAGAATAGCAGAAAAACGATATAAATAGGAATGTAATCCGTGACGCTTGGCACATACACTCGTCAAACACACTGTATAAAAATACCACCAGGACCCGGAATCCTACGGGTAACAGAGACTAAAAGAGAAATACAACTGTGGCTCTATGTGTAAAGAGTATCTAAAACAACGAAATAAAGGAAAAACATCTACTAGAACTATCAGAATAGAAGGAGGGCCTCCGGATCCGCGGACGTAGCAGATCATACCTCGAGGTCTCCAAATGTGCTGCTGATATCACCTTGTATGGGCCTGTGCTGATGTACTTGGAGCTGCACAACAACAGTGTGCAGAAGAGTAGCATGAGTACACCACGTCGGTACTCAGTAAGTGCCAAGCCTAACCTTGATGGAGTAGTGACGGGGAAGGTCAGGGCCCTACTGAGAGATAACAATAACATAATGATGATAACAATAATAAGCAGTTTAAGTAATAATGAATCTGAAATAAAAACAATAAAGCGATTACTACAACCGTCTACAATTAAGCTAATAACAAGTAACCAACTCAACAAAACTCAATCAGCAAGTCCAGGACCTGTGGAAATTGAACCCACAGTCCCACTCTATAATCAACAATCCAAGAGCTACGGGAATTTAAACCGCAGTCCCAACTACAGTATCTCTGGGTCTCCGGCAATCGAACCCGCAGCCCATGCCTCAATACCTCAGGATGTGTCTCAATGATCTCAGGATCTCCAGGAATCGAACCTGCAATCCATATCTCAATAATATATCAATAAACTCCGGGTCTTCGGGAATCGAACCCGTAGCCCTTGGATCTTCGGGAATCGAACCCGCAGTCAACAAACAATACCACTCCGGGTCTCTGGGAATCGAACCCAAAATCCTGGGATCTCCGGGAATCGAACCCGCAGTCCACCAACACAACAATTAAAGAAAAGCACAGAGAGAATATAATATGCTTAACTACAACTTCACCAAAAACTAGTACCAACAATTTCCAAGAAGTTCAAATAAGACAATTTGGCAACTAGACAGATAAATCCTATCTAATCATGCTTTTCTAGTGAATGTCAGGTAAAAGTAAGAATTTAATCAGCTAAGAACAGGAATATCACTAATCGGACAATTCAAGCAAAGTGTGTTACAACAACCAGCGCATGTACATGCCCGTCACCTCACGTACAAGGCATTTAAACTATCACATAATATCCTAGAGGTGGAAGTTCCCCCACACGAGGTTAGACAAGCCACTTATCTCGACTCCGGTACAAAACCGCTAAGAGACAACTCTCTTGTCGCGAATTTCGGCCTCCACATGTGTAGTATCTAATAAAAATCAATAGAATCACATCAAACTAGGCCAATTGGGTATTATCTAATCAAAACAATTCAATGTACACCAAAACCGACAAGTTGCCAAAACCCGACTTCCGGTACGCTTCTCGAAAAATTACAAAAGTTATATATTCGGAACCCTCGTCTCAATACGAGTCTAAGCATATAAAGTTTACTAAGTTCGAACTCCATTTGCCCATTCAAACCTTTGATTTTTCTAAAGTTCAAGCCTAGGGTGAAAACCCCCATTAAATACCCCAAATTCCTTCATTTTCATGAGATAATTGCATATATCATCAACAATAATCATAATTTGAATCCATAGTTGATTATCTGAAGAAACCCCTTGAATTCCCCTTCAAAATTGCCCGAATCGCCTCTTAAGCCGAGCTCTTAATGTTTGAAATGTTTCTGAAATTTCTAACTTCTGAAATAATTAAACCCTCTGCGATTTACGCTTCTGCGGACCATTATCCGCTTCTGCAGAACCGCTTCCGCGACCAATTGGTTGCTTCTGCGAAACACCAGGCCTGGCGTGGCCCAATCCACTTCTGCGAGCCAAGGGCCACTTCTGCGAGGCCGCTCCTGCGGAACTGCCGCTCCTGCGAATAGGAGTCCGCTTCTGCGGATTCTTCACCTAGGGACCCAAACCGCTTCTGCGGTCAAGACTTCCGCATCAGCGATAGCGCCTCAGCGGACAAGAGTCCGTTCCTGCGAACCATTCCGCCTCGGCGCTCCAAATTCCGCTTCAGCGGACTCGCCTCTGCGGTTCCATTTCTGCAGGGGCGAAAACAACAGAACCAACACAAAGTCTGCAATTTTCCATATTTTCTCCCGTTTGACCATCCGAAAACACCCCGAGGCCCCGGGACCTCATCCAAACACACCAACACATCCTAATACCTTATTCGAACTTGTTCCAATCCTCAAAACACGTCTAACAACATCAAAACCCATAATTCACATCGAATTCAAGCCTAAATTCCTTAAAACTTTTCGAATTATACATTCGGTCTAAAACCCGACCAAACGACGTCCGAATGACCTGGAAATTTGCAGACATATCCAAAATCACATAACAAAGCTATAAAAATTGTCGGAATTCCGTTCCGACCCCCGGAGCAAAATCTCACCTATTGTTCGGATTCGCCAAAATTTCAAACTTCGGCATTTCAAGCCTAATTGAGCTACGGACCTCCAAAATACATTCCGAACACGCTCCCAACCCCGAAATCACATAACAGAGCTAATGGAACCATCGGATTTCCGTTTCGAGGTCGTCTTAACACTGTTCCGACTACAGGCCATTTTTCAACTATAAAGCTTCTATTTAGGGACTAAGTGTCCCAAAACACTCTGAATTCCAGAACTGACCCTCTCGGCAAAACACAATAGCAGAAATGAACTTAGGGAAACAATTAAATTGGGGATCGGGGCGTGAATTTTTAAAATGACCGGCCGGGTCATTACAAAAAAAGAGAACAATTTAGAGGCAATTAAGAAGAACTAACAATTTCCTATAGAGTTAGATATTAGTAAACTATTGTAAAGGAAAAAAAGAAAAGATAAACATCAGACTATGTGAAAGAATGAAACCGTGGGAATAATCAGTTTGACTTCTTTGTATATCCTTTGGTTACTTAAAAAATTATCAGAAAAGCATGGACATATAATGAGGAAGTAACATGTATTTATAAGATAAATTGTACCTGAAATAGATTGAAGTCGTTGTTGCACCTTATTAGTTTCAGTTCAAAATTTATGAATAAGAATAAAAATCATATTGAATGTAAACATGTCTATATATATGGCTATGGTAACTGCTGAGAAGTTGTGAAATGTAAAGTAGTGGGTAGTTTTGAAGTAGTGAGGATGAAGTGAAGATTGTGGATGGTAGTGGTATAACATGTGTTAGTAATGGAGGTTGAAGAAACTGTTTATTAAACATGTGAAAGTTAATGTTTAACTGTTGGAAATAATACACGACATTCTTAAATGAAAACAGTTTAATAAATGAAATAAGACAGTGGAATCGAAAATTTATCATGGAGGTAGTTATAATCAGACAGTTATTTTCCTTTGCTATACAATCAGATCTTCCTTTTTTCTTGGATCGTATAGTGACATATTATATTTTCAAATAATTTACACAAGTAAGAATGGACTAAGTAATCGATTGAACTTTATTGGTGTTATTCAAACTAACAACTGATGCGTATTTTATATAAGCAGAACCTCACCCATTTTAAAGTAATACAAACTGCAACAACTGATGCGTATGTGTGTTGGATTCATTTGTTGTCGAATTAGTATTCTCATTGATAGTGTTGTAGCAGGCAACAATAATACGCGGCATTTTAGATGGAGGTTCAACAAAAATAAATTGATTCTGTGTAGACGGATTGAATTTTAATACCGTGGATGTCACACGCAATTAGTAATTTAAGAATGTCGTGTCATAATAATGTGACTAAAGGATTTATTAAATGAATAGTAAAAACATTATTTATGTGTTTTGAAATATGAGGTAATATCTGGAAACGCATCAGAATGGTTAACATTCAAATATATTTTTCATTGACACATCATTGATAGTTTGTCAAATTAAGTAACGTTGATTTATAGTTGTCATGTACTCATTTTTCTGTTGGGTATATGTTGCAAAGGCACAGTTTCTTTGGTTTAAAGAGGTATCCAAAGATGTTTCATGGAGAGGTCCATTCTTTGTCATCAAGACAAAGCCAAAAGTGGCAGCAAATGTGTTCAGTTGAAAAATTGAACAATTTAGCTCATCTTTGTCTTACCAGAAGGGCATTTGCTATATAAGTTTTAAGTCTAGAAGGTAGTGGGGTGCGGCTTAAACGTTTAGGTAATAGTTAAGCTGTTAGCTTGGGTGATCCTAGATTCATAATCCTACTTGTAGGAGCGTATCAAGGCTACCCATGCAAGATAGATTTTATGCGAGCTTTAGAAAGTGGTTATAGAGGGAAATAACAGACTTTACAACAATGGTATGTTGCAGCTTTAACCATCGCCTTTGTGTGATAGACACAGATAACCTAAAGAATCTACATGGTTTTTGTGTTTGACAGGGTATTATCGGCGCTTTGTGCGTAACTATGGCATGTTGGCTCGCCGTACTAAAAAAGATGCATTTCATTGGGACAATCATGCTACTATTGCATTCCAACAGTTAAAAAAATCCTTAATTACAGTTCCTATTTTGCGTAGGACTCTATGTAAACCTGAAATAAGCAGACGAATAAACTCTATGACTTTTTAAAGTAGAGAAAACAAATATGTTTGAGCTAAGAAAAGCATGTAATTAAATGTAAAGTTAAGTTACGTGTGGTGTGTGCCATTTAATTACATCGCAACATACTGTAAGCTTTACTACTATGACAGCAGAAAACTTAGAAAATGTGAAAGGATTATCGACTTATACTTAAGGACTCGACCAGAAAGAAAAGCATCGTCGTTTTCTGTATTATCAGAAAGATTAATTCTATCCTTATCTATGAAATAGCTAACCTCATCCGGGGACATGTAATGGAGACCAAGATCCGCTATATGAAGAGTAGAAATTATGTCAAACCAATCCCTCTCTTTGCATCCCTCAAGCCCCTGTTTCACAGCCGATTGAGTTATGAAGTTCTTAAGGAATGGCATTCCCCTTTCAATCACGGGTACAGTCCGCAGCCTATACTTTGATAGCAGCAACATGACAGTCAACATAGAATTATCTTTAGCTATTGGTACAAAAGGTGCCCTGCGGTGGGATTTTACAATGGACTCCACCTGCAAAAATAGGTGCACAAATCGTCATACTTCAACAACTTTGACTCAATCCTATGCAAGTCAAGGTTGACTATATGAGTCCTCACTGGCCATGTCGCCACACTTAAGCTCATCTTAGACCAATATTATACATGAATCATCATATATTTCAAACTAATGACTGAAGTTCACAACAGTGATATGATTTTTTTAAACTCAACTTGATTAAAAAATGAAATACTACAAGCTCAATGGAATTTTGCAAGGGCAGCTTACTGTTGTTGACGTAAAGGGTTCTTGTTGAAGTATAACTTTGTAAAAATCCTTGCCTAACTTATCTGCTGCAGTTGGAGCATCATTTCCTATTCCTCTTTCTGCAGCAACGCCACCTGCCACGGCTGCACCAACTGCGGCAACAGTTTGGCCAGCAGTAACAGCAGGACCTGCTGTGCTGCTCAATGCTAGTACTCCAAGAGTACCAGCAGCACTTACACAAGCTCCAACAATTGCGGTTGAATTGGCCAATAGGGATTCTGCTTTTACCTCTGCATTCTCAAGCACCCAAAGAATAATAGCGGAATAGTCAAGTATTCCCAAGTATCTTTCTCTCCAGTCATTACCATCCTGGACAGCTGAGCTCCTCACAGGAGCTGATAAAATGTTTGATTCAGAAAAAATTTTGACAGCATTGCTAATTGAAGTATCTGCATATATTTCGATCACTGGAATGACGTAGCAAGGAACCTTTCAGGGTGCAAGAAAATATAATCTATTATTAGTATCACCTAAGTTTTATAGTATGTGAACATATTTGATTGAACACTAAATTTAATACAATAAATAAGAACAGAGGCGGAAAACTTAGAAAATGTGAAAGAATTATCGACTTATACTTAAGGACTCGACCAAAGTGTTTCTATCATAGTCGCACACTGTTTTTTCTAAATAATGTAACCAACAGACTATGCTGATAATACTCGTGCACTGTTATTTCAGAATGTAAAATACAAGCAATATAGTATGGCGAACAGTTTGCAAAGTTACACACATATTTCAAGCCTACTGAAAAGCACTGGGGTCACCTTGTATAGATTGATCACTGGGGTCACCTTGTATAGATTGATCACTGGGGTCACCTTGTATAGATTGATCAGTAGCTCGAGCGACAGTGTCATTTCAAATTGTAGAAGATGATGCAACAATTGCATTGCCATATACATGTGCTTCTACAACTGTATTTTGCATAACTTTTCAACCTGTAGACATTGCAACTGTATATTCCATCAATACATGTTGTAACTTATGACGAAGATCATAATATATATAGTATGATCAATTTTACTTTTCTGAATTTCCTCAACGGCTTATGCTACAGTGTTTGGAAATCCACAAGATATATTTTTCACTTACGGGCAGATTTTTTGCACCATTTGCCAACTCTGTTTGCTCTGTTTTTTGAGCCACTTGATTGTTAGCCTTAGCACCTAATAAATTATTCAGCTCACCATAATCAGTTTTAGAACATGTAGCAGCTGCAAAGTGGAGCTGTTTTTTTGTTAAAAGTTCATGCTTCCACCTCATGATCAGCTCCACCTTTTTAAACAACAGGTTTGAAAATAGCCTTATTAGCAGCCAATTTGTGATATGCCTGGAGTATGGTCTTTACCATATTAGAAATCGTTGGCAATAGTACCCTAACATGCTTTTCACTCGCAGTTAAACCAGGACTCTTATCAATATTTGTGATATCACCATCAGCCCATTCACAACCAAAGGCGTTAGCTGATACCAAAAGCCCATCAAATCCATGTTTCCCGACCAATGATAGAAAACAAAAAAACCAAAATTGTAACGACCCGATCGGTCATTTTGAGCTCCGACGCATCATTCAGCAGATTGAGGCCATGAACAACTTCATCTCAGGTATATTGACTTGTGTGTATGGTCAGAATTAAAATTCAAGAAGTTTGGAGTCAAATCTAAATGGAAATTCTCATTTTGAAACCTTAAAGTTGAAGAAATGAACTAGGATTGGAATTTTGAGAAAATGACCTCGGTATTGGGATCTAAAAGTTCCAGCATACTCGTATGATGATTTTGAACTTGGGCGCATGTCCGGATTTGGTTTTTGATAACCCGTGAGCATTTCGGCGTATGTGGTGGAAGCTAGTATTTTAGAAGAATTTCATAAAATTGGGTTGGAAGACATTTTAGATTTATAGATGTCCATTTGGGATTCTGAGTCTGGTAATAGATCCGTGTGGTGATTTTGGAGTTGGAAACGCGATCGGAAGTGAATTCGGATGTCCGGAGGTCATTTTGAAGTCATTTGGCTAAATATAGGAATTTGAAGGTTTATTAGAAAATTCGACCGGAAGTGAAAAATTTGATATCGGGGTCGGAATGTGATTCCAAAAGCTGAAGTCCATAATGTCGGATGTGACTTGTGTGCAAACTTTGAGTTAATTCGGATCGATTTTGGTAGGAAATGGGACAATTAATCTCTTTAAGGAAAGCTTAAGTTGGAAAAGTCAATCTAACGTTGACTTATGAGTTAGAGGGCTCGAAACTGAATTCCGATGATTTGGGTAGTTTCCGGGGATGATTTAAGACTTAGGAGCGCAATCGAAAGTAATTTTGGATGTCCGGTGAAGAAGTTAGCCTATTTTGGCGAAGTTGGAATTTTGGCGGAATCCGATCGATAGGTGATATTTTGATCCGGGAGTCGGAATGGAATTCCGACAGTTGAAGTAGCTTCATTAGGTGATTTTGGATATGTAATTTTCAGGTCATTCGGACATCGTTTGGTCGGGTTTTTGATCGAATGTGAATTTTGAAAGTTTAAGTTTAAGTTTGAATCGAATTCTAGGATTTTGGTGATTTTGATGTTTAAGGTATTGTTTTTATGATCCGAGCAAGTTTGAATGAAGTATTAGGTTGAGTTTGTATTTTTGGTTGAGGTCCCGAGGGCCTCGGGGTGATTTTGGATGCCTAACGGGCATTTTTGATTTTTGAAATAGTTGCTGTTGTAGCAGATTTGCAACAGCTTTTTGGCTACTTTGGGAGCTGATATCTTGTAATCTATAAAGAATCACAAAAAGTGCAAAACATGAAAGTTGTAGACCTTCGCGTCTAGTTTTCAGAAAGCTAAAAAACTCGTAATTTGGAGTTCTGTACTTGAAGTTATGATCGACAGAAAAGGATTGCTGGAGCAATAGGATGTACAACTTGTATAGCACAGGTGCAAGGTACAACTCGACGAAGCACGGGCGGATTCTTTTTTTACACGAAATTGGTTTATTTCTTTCATTGATTTCATTTCGTTTGGATGATTTTGGAGAGCTTCAAGAGGGTATTTCACCGGGTAAACATTGGAGGTAAGTTCTATGGTCTAAATACGCGATTTTATCTTAGAATTTTCAATTATTTCACTGTAAATGGGAGGATTAATGGGGGATTTTTGCCCTGAGACTGGGTTATGGTTAATCATTGATTTGAATGGGCAAACGGAGTCCGATTTTGATAAATGTTATACGTATGGACTCGTGTTGAGATAAGAAATCCGAATATATATATTTTGTAATTTTTCGAGAAGCGTACCGAAAGTCGAGTTTTGGCAACTTTGTGTTTTTTCATGTAATTTGATTGTGTTCGATTGGGTGTCAGATTGTCAATTGAAAATTTGAATCACCAATTCAATCAACATAAGTTGAAACGAAGGAAATAAATGCCATGGAACCTTAGTCACCATTTCCGTAAACAAATTCTTCTCTCGGTCGCAATTGCAGAACACAAGATGTTGGCTACATATATAGTATTGTTCATACTCGCCTCTCTAATTTTAGGTGAAACACTTGTGTTCTTGGGGATATGGTTGCATACCTCATTTCAAGAGCCAAAGCTTTGTCTCAACTTTACAAAGGAAATCGCCCTTTGATTGTAACAAGGATACATATATTGATGTTCTGCGTTTTGTTGTACTGGGTATACAGCACTAGTGTCATATTTTATAGCCGGTGAATTTTTCATGGCCCCATCAATTGGAGAGACGATGTTTCTATCTATCTCCTAATTATGCAGGCTTCTCTCCTAGTTTTGGCGTGCGTGGATGCTGGTTCGAGGAGCTAAGGCATTGCGGAGCTTGAGTTTTCGTAGGATCGAGATGGGTAATACTTGTAAATGATGTCCTGAGGGTTAGTAAACCATGGACTTGCACATCTTAGTGCTGTATTGAGGTGACTTGCACGCCGGATAACGGGCGTGGGGTAGAGCACCATTGAGGATTGTGACTTGGTCCGTCCCGCGTAATGAATAATAACACCTAATTGCTTGAAATTGAATTGCCATCCTAATAAAAGATATTAAGTATCATGAATTGGACTAATTATCATGCTTGGGCTTCGTGTCGATTATTTGAATCCTTCAGGGATTGGTATCACTGTCTTGATAACACTGTGCATATTTTTGTCTCGGTCTAAGGTTTATAAATGGTATTTTTCTACTAACAGTTTTATAAAGTTATGAAAAAATTGAACAATGTCTTAATGACATTTATAGCTATGAGCTAATATGATACTGTTGCCCGAGGGGCTTTTCTTGATTATTTGTTAGACTGATTAGGGCCGAGGGCCATATGTTAGAGCATGACGATTTATGAGAGCATATGCATACACATGCATGGATCGGACCGCACGCCGCAGTGGTATTTGGATCGGGCTGCGCACCGCAACAGGTGTGATATTGATATTGCACTTGGGTTGTAGGAGCCCCTCCGGAGTCTGGACCCCCACAGTGAGCGCGGGCGCCTTTGCATGGATCGGGCTGTACGCCACAACGTCATATGCATTGCATGGCATACATACATTGGTTTACGTGTTCTACGTGGCATAACATTTAGCACTCATACATTACTGGCACACATGCATTATTTGCCTTATTGACCAGATCTCATGGTAGAAATTGTTAAGGAGTGCTGAGCCTGAGGTGCTAATTTGAGTGCAGACTTGCACTACTTGAGATTGTACTCTGGTATTGTTGTGTTATCATGAAAGAAAGAAAGCTAAAAATTGAGATTTCTAAATAATCTACTCATATATGCTGGAAAGGAATAAAAAGATAGTTCTGTATTGTGTAGCATGAGATAGTGCCTTGCGTGGTTTTCTTTCCTTCAGCATTATTTACTTTTATTACCGCTGAGTTGGAAGTAATCACACCCGACACCCTGCACCTTGTGTGCAGATCCAGTTACATCACAGCAGAGCTGATTTCTATAGCTGCTCGGGAGGGCATTTGGACAATCGAGGTAGCTGCCAGCATCCGCAGGACCTCACTTTCCAGCTTACTTTTATTCATGTTAATATCTATTTTCGCACTTGAGCACCATCGTAGACACTATCACCCTTTATATACTCTGTAGAGGCTCATGACTCGTGACTCCTAGTCTTTGGGAGGTGTTGTTGGTTTGGGACATGATCGCCGTATTAGAATATTTTCTTTGCGATTATTTGATCTTGATTATGCCTAAAAGTTGTTAAATGTGAGTTGTTGGCTCCGTGACTTTGTTGATTGGTCGGGATGGCCTAGTAGTGTGTTGGCGCCATCACAACCGGGTTTGGGGTCGTGATAAGTTGGTATCAGAGCCTAGGTTACTAGGCTTCATGAGTCTTGAGTTGGTTGGTAGAGTCTTGTGGATCGGTACGGGGACGCCTATACTTATCCTCGGGAGGCTGCAAACCTTTAGGAAACACTTCACATTTCTTGGAATTCTTATCGTGCGTACTTGATTCAGCTTGAGATATAATTCTTGGAAATTCCTTCCATACGCCTGTACGCGCACTCGAACGCTCAGTAATATAATTGCCTTGATGGCTTGTGATTCCCTGATTGAGGGGCGAGATATGATCTCCGTGAGTTTATGTTGGGCCAGTCGGGAGGACTTAAGGCCAGATCTTTGTCTGTGACTTGAGCACCACAGTGCTGATTTTACGAACTGGTATTATGAAGATTGTATGACCAGTATTGTTCCCAATTGTGGAAATGGCAGCTTGATAACAGATGAGCTGTTAGGTGTTAAAACTCTTATTGTGATTCGTTATGTAGCCCCTAGCTATGGGCGTGGTGAATATGTTCATGTCTCTTAGTGGAAAGGTAAAATGCATTACGTGTGGTAGTATGAGCTCAGGCTCAGAAAGATCAAATGTGTTATGCTATGTGCATTATGATGTCTTGTCAAATTTCAGATGTATTGTTAGGATGGTTTTGGTAATTCTCTGGCAGGTGGATAGGCCATATTACAAAGGAAACTCTGCCGAAATTTTTGGAAAATTTGAGACTTAGAAAAGATTTTTTGTCACCTAAGGAATGGTCTTAGCTGTTTTGTGTGAATGATTGCAAGAAGTGCAAAAGAATTAAGATTTCTGACGATTCGAGTCTCCGTCAAAGCTTATAAGTGACTCGAGTTTAATCTCATTGTAACATTTCGGCATCACTTGAGTAATAATGCTATGGGTGGTTAAAAGTTCTATGATGAATGGCTTCAAGACAAGTTGGGAGGTTGCTATTAAATAAATAATTGCAAGGTTGTGTGCTATGTGGGTACTGTCTTTAAGTATGTTGGGAAAATTGTGACAAGGTTATGGTGCTTCGTAGATGTGAAGAAATACTAGGATGTTTTGAACTACTGTTGGTAAGGAATGTTCGGTGTATAGAAAAGAAAGATAGCGAATTGTACTTGTAAGTGATCATGTTCTGCGATGTCATAGTTCAGACAAAACACGAGCGGTTCTGTTCAATAGGACAGTTGAATTACACTTGAATAAGGGTGAATGACGCCCGAGAATGGTTTTGCAGTGTTCAAGATTTTGCTTGTAACAGTCAGGTGCCTTAAGATTGGGTATGTGGCTAAAGACGGCGGTTTCGTTAGAAATGATCAAGGCTTGTGTTACATCATGTGAACGATGGGATTCTATGTATCCGTATTGGGAAGTAATGATAACAAATTCAAAATCGCAGGAAGTTCTTCAAAATAAAGTGTTGTAGAATGTGGTACTTCTAGGAAACATTGAGAGAGTATTCAGTGGCCTATGGGTCTTAGACCGTGTGGTCTTATGTACGAGTCTCATGGGGTAACATGAGTTGAGGTATTGTGGTGCTACAGTAAAGAGAATATTAAATTTAAGATGAATCAGAAAGAAAATTGGGTAAATGGAGTAACTTGTTAATAAACCGGAACGGTATGATGAGGATACGATTAACTCCTGGTATGTGTTCGAAGTAATGAGTCTTGTAGATATGGTGCAACAAAGCTCTTGAGTGCTGGCAGTTGCGTAGCTCGACGTGGGTAAAAGGACTCGGTCCTGACAGTTAAACTTATGCAATGAATTGGGAGAAAGAGTTTGCGATGTGTTATGTATTCGTACAAGGAAGTGTGGAATCAGGCATAGCGATTCATGTGCTATATACTTGGTGGAGACTAGAAGTTCTCGTAATCCGCCTATGCAGTGGTGGTATATCAAGTGTATCGGTACCGTTTAGCGATTATTAAAAACTGGAAGCCCTAGCGACTCTCTCTTTACTTGATATGATGAATTTGAATAATGATATACGATTGTAGACTGGTTGTCATAAGTCAGGTTGTCTAGATTAATGTGATATGGACTATTTTAGAAAATGCCACAAACTGCGTAGAAGAGTGGATCAGATTATGCTCCAGCAGGGTAGATGTACCCTAGGGCCAGCGGACGGCTGGTAGGTATTGCTTTTTCAGTTGGGCCTTTGTGGCGGATGTCAGTGTAGAGGTATCTACCATTGATTCAATTCCGGTATTGAGGAACGTTGTCGGATGCATTTCATGTGGCTGAGCTTGAGGCTATATATATGTTTGTTGTAATGAACAACTTGACTCATTGTGCATTTCCTCTTGCGAGATTTATGCGTGGATTGGGTGGCACATCGCCACAGGTATGGTATCTGGATCGGGTGGCACGCTGCCACGGGTATGTTATTGGAACGGGTTGCGCGCCGCAACAGTGTGATGTGGAAAATATAGTTTGCTATAAGTTACTTTGTATACAATACTTCCTAGCTTCTAAGGAATAGTCCGTATTGGGTACCGCTCGGGGAATAGCACATCGGTTGTGTCCATTCATGATTTGATAGCATATATTAAATGTATCACCGCGAGTGTGATTGATTGCTTGAGTTCAGACCTAAATATGTGTGTGGCTGACCGTTTTAAGCATGGTGACTTGATGTGCTCCATGAGTAATAGTGCTTGGATAGAATCGTGAGTCGTGGTAGGCCACGTGATGTTATGACATTTCGAGGAGGGTTCATGTACTCTAATTCTATGATGTGAGACGAGATCTCAGTTACGTGTTGTGATGGAATTGATGAATTTGAATTACAACTCTTTTGTGTGAGTCAGTTGTCATGATTCGAGTGTGTTCAGATCATTTCTTATTTGAGCCCGTGTTTTGCTCGTCATGGCTTAGGCCGATGAGGAGGTGTCATATTACCACTGTGGTGTGTTATAATCAAAATGATCGTTGGAGTCATTAATGACTGTGAACATAAGTAATTTCAGCTAGATAAAAAGGTAATATCGAGGTTTGGCTCCAAAATCCGTTGTAATCTGATCAAAAGAGAAATGGCTTCATAAATGGTTGATCTGAGGAATTGTTACGGTTTAGCCCATGTTTTATTTATCGTTGGCAGTATATGAAAGTGTTGGAATAAGACTTCAACTAATAAGAGGTTTCCATCGGTATTTAGGTATTGTAGGCAACTGTAGTAAATAAAGAATGTTATTGTTGTCATATGAGTAAAGTGATGCGTAAGTGTAAATTGAAAAAAGTTATGCATTAATGTTTGGGTACAATGTGTGGAGATTGATATGGTGGTCGAATGATGGAAACAGACTTGGCAGGAAATTCAGGGTGTTGGAATTTGGCCTAATGGCTTATTCGCTTGAATAAAGAATTATATCTACAGAATTATATAGCTAATGTAATCAACTAAGTAGTGGTAGCACGGGAAGGTGCATGATGTATTAAACAACTTATTTGAGACTACATCATTATAGTTCTCAGCACGTTCGAGGACGAACATATGTTTAAGCGGGGGAGATTGTAACGACCCGACCGATCGTTTTGAGCTCCGACGCGTCATTCAATAGATTGAGGCTATGAACAGCTTCATCTCAGGTATATTGACCTGTGTATATGGTCAGAATTAAAATTCAGGAAGTTTGGAGTCAAATCTAAATGGAAATTCTCATTTTGAAAGCTTAAAGTTGAAGAAATGAACTAGGATTGGAATTTTGAGTAAATGACCTCGGGATTGGGATCTAAAAATTCCAACATGCTCGTATGATGATTTTGAACTTGGGCATATGTCCGGATTTGGATTTTGATAACCCGTGAGCATTTCGGCGTATATGGTAGAAGTTAGTATTTTAGAAGAATTTCATAAATTTGGGTTGGAAGGTATTTTAGAGTTATAGATGTCCATTTGGGATTCTGAGTCTGGGAATAGATCCGTATGGTGATTTTGGAATTGAGAACACGATCGAAAGTGAATTCGAATGTCCGGAGGTGATTTTGAAGTCATTTGGCTAAATATAGGAATTTGAAGGTTTATGAGAAAATTCGACCGGAATTGAAAATTTTGATATCGGGGTCGGAATGCGATTCCGAAAGTTGGTGCAAGTCCGTAATGCCGGATGTGACTTGTGTGCAAACTTTGAGTCAATTCGGATCGATTTTAGTAGGAAATGGGACAATTAATCTCTTTGAGGAAAGCTTAAGTTGGAAAAGTCAACCCAACATTGACTTATGAGTTAGAGGGCTCGGAACTGAATTCCGATGCTTCGGTTAATTTCGAAGGATGATTTAAGACGTAGGAGCGCAATCGGAAGTAAATTTTGAGGTCCGGTGAAGAAGTTAGCCTATTTTGGCGAAGTTGGAATTTTGGCGAAATCCGATCGATAGGTGATATTTTGATCCGGGAGTCGGAATGGAATTCCGACAGTTACAGTAGCTTCGTTAGGTGATTTCGGATATGTCTGCAAATTTTCCGGTCATTCGGACATCGTTTGGTCGGGTTTTTGATCGAATGTGAATTTTGAAAGTTTAAGTTTAAGTTTGAATCGAATTCTAGGATTTTGGTGATTTTGATGTTTAAGGTATCATTTTTATGATCCGAGCAAGTTTGAATGAAGTATTAGGTTGAGTTTGTATTTTTGGTTGAGGTCCCGAGGGCCTCGGGGTGATTTCGGATGCCTAACGGGCATTTTTGGTTTTGGAAATAGTTGCTGTTGTAGCACATTTTCAGCAGCTTTTTGGCTACCTTGGGAGCTGATATCTAGTAATCTATAAGGAATTACAAAATGTGTAAAACACAAAAGTTGTCGACCTTCGTGTCTCGTTTTCAGAACGCTAAAGAACTCGTAATTTGGACATCTGTACTCGAAGTTATGGTCCACAGAAAAGGACTGCTGGAGCAATAGGATGTACAACTTGTATAGCACAGGTGCAAGGTACAACTCGACGAAGCACGCGCAGATTCTTTTTTTACACGAAATTGGTTTATTTCTTTCATTGATTTCATTTCGTTTGGATGATTTTGGAGAGCTTCAAGAGGTGATTTCACCGGGTAAACATTGGAGGTAAGTTCTATGGTCTAAATACGCGATTTTATCTTAGAATTTTCAATTATTTCATTGTAAATGAGAGGATTAATGGAGCATTTTTGCCCTAAGTCTGGGTTATGGTAAATCATTGATTTGAATGGGCAAACGGAGACCGATTTTGATAAACTTTATATGTATGGAATCGTGTTGAGATAAGGAATCCGAATATGTAACTTTTGTAATTTTTTGAGAAGCGTACCGAAAGTCGAGTTTTGGCAACTTTGTGGTTTTTCATGTAATTTGATTGTGTTCGATTGGGTGTCAGATTGTCAATTGAAAATTTGAATCACCATTTCAATCAACATAAGTTGAAACGAAGGAAATAAACGACATGAAATCTTAGTCACCTTTTCCGTAAACAAATTCTTCTCACGGTCGCAATTGCAGAACACAAGATGTTGGCTACATATATATTATTGTTCATACTCGCCTCTCTAATTTTGGGCGAAACACTTGTGTTCTTGGGGATATGGTTCCAGACCTCATTTCAAGAGCCAAAGCTTTGTCTCAACTTTACAAAGGAAAACGCCCTTTGATTGTAACAAGGATACATATATTGATGTTCTGCGTTTTGCTGTACTGGGTATACAACACTAGTGTCATATTTTATAGCCGGTGGATTTTTCATGGCCCCATCAATTGGAGAGATGATGTTTCCATCTATCTCCTAATTATGCAGGCTTCTCTCCTCGTTTTGGCTTGCGTGGATGCTGGTTCGAAGAGCTAAGGCGTCATAAAACTTGAGTTTTCGCCGGATCGAGGTGGGTAATACTTGTAAATGATGTCCTGAGGGTTAGTAAACCCCGGACTTGCACATTTTAGTGCTGTATTGAGGTGACTTGCACGCCGGATAACGGGCGTGGGGTAGAGCACCATTGGGGATTGTGACTTGGTCCGTCCCGCGTAATGAATAATAACACCTAATTGCTTGAAATTGAATTGACATCCTAATAAAAGATATTAACTATCATGAATTGGACTAATTATCATGCTTGGGCTTCGTGCCGATTATTTGAATCCTTCAGGAATTGGTATCACTGTCTTGATAACACTGTTCACATTTTTGTCTCGGTCTAAGGTTTTTAAATGGTATTTTGCTACTCATCATTTTTATAAAGTTATGAAAAACTTGAACAATGTCTTAATGACATTTCTTGCTGTGAGCTAATATGATATTGTTGCCCGATGGGCTTTTCTTGATCATTTGTTAGACTGATTGGGGTCGAGGGCCATATGTTAGAGCATGACGATTTATGTGAGCATATGCATACACATGCATGGATAGGACTGCATGCCGCAGTGGTATTTGGATCGGGTTGCGCGCCACAGCAGGTGTGATATTGATATTGCGCTTGGGCTGTAGGAGCCCCTCCGGAGTCTGAACCCCCACAGTGAGCGCGGGTGCCTTTGCATGGATCGGGCTGTACGCCACAACGTCATATGCATTGCATGGCATACATACATTGGTTTACGTGTACTACGTGGCATAACATTTAGCACTCATACATTACTAGCACACATGCATTATTTGCCTTATTGACCATATCTCCTGGTAGAAATTGTTAAGGAGTGCTGAGCCCGAGGGGCTGATTTGAGTGCAGACTCGCACTGCTTGAGATTGTACCCAGGTATTGGTGTGTTATCATGAAAGAAAGAAATCTAAAAATTGAGATTTCTAAATAATCTACTCACATATGCTGGAAAGGAATAAAAAGATAGTTCTCTATTGTGTAGCATGAGATAGTGCCTTGCGTGGTTTTCTTTCATTCAACATTATTTACTTTTATTACCGCTGAGTTGGAAGTACTCACACCTGACTCCCTGCACCTTGTGTGCAGATCCAGGTACATCACAGTAGAGCTGATTTCTATAGCTGCTCGGGAGGGCATTTGGACAATCGAGATAGCTGCCAGCGTCCGCAGGACCTCACTTTCCAGCTTACTTTTATTCATGTTAATATCCATTTCCGCACTTGAGCATCATCGTAGACACTATCACACTTTATATACTCTGTAGAGGCTCATAACTCGTGACTCCTGGTCTTTGGGAGGTGTTGTTGGTTTGGGACATGATCCCCGTATTAGAATATTTTCTTTGTGATTATTTGATCTTGATTATGCTTAAAAATGGTTAAATGTGAGCTGCTGGCTCCGTGACTTTGTTGATTGGTCGGGCTGGCCTAGCAGTGTGCTGGGCGCTATCACAACCAAGTTTGGGGTCGTGACAAAAACAGCATCCATAAGGCGTAAGTGTTTTTTTTTGTAAACATATGTTACTAAAGAAGACTGTAAAAGAATTAAACAGTTAGATGTATATTTTAAATGCAGTACGTATCAATTATTTTGATATTTTTTAAAAGGAAAGATTAAACAGAATGCAAACGAAAGTGTGAGCTTGATATCAATTAGCTACCTATGGAATTAACATATTAATTTTAAGCCTTCATAAAACCACTGAAATAGTATGTGTAAATGGTATATAAAGTGTATAAGACTATATCGGTGAAGTGGATATCTGAATTTTACTTAAGTCGCTATACTAATGAATGTTAAAAAGATGCAATATAGTATGGTGAAAAGTTTGTGAAGTTACACACATATTGCAAGACCGGTGAAAAGTTTGTGAAGTTACACACATATTTCAAGGGTCTTGCACAGGAGATAATTGTGAAGAAACTGAAGTAGAGTGTTACCTTATCATAATTCACCGTGATTTAGACTTAATAGTTGGAGACATTGGAAGTGACGTATTCATTGGCATACTAATGCATTCTTTCTCCAATTTGCGCAACTCTTTGTTTCTGTACAGTTAATTATCTCATTGTTGTTGTTCAAATGAAAATTTAAGGAAGCAGAAGGCTTTATTATAAGATGTATATGCTAGCATTATAATTATAATTTTATAGAAATAACAGAAATTGGTACCAAATGACTTTGTTGAATTCCAAGTATGTTTCCATCATATCATAGACTATTAAAAACTTTGATCACAGCAACTGCAAAATTAAACAGGTTATTAGCAGCATTTCAATTTATTTCATTTCAAACAAATATTAAATGGCTAAAAAAATAAAATGGTAGAAGTAAAACATACCTAATGAAGTAGTGAGCTATTATTTGTGCAGTTTTGTCACAATATGGTATACCAAACAGAGAAGCATGATGGAAAAGATTTTCCTAATTGTATTGATGTTTCGTTTCATTCTCCAAGTAAATTTCGGAAAACCTCTTTATAAACCACATTAATCGCTGCATTTGATATTTCACCATTATCGTCATAAACCAAAATCTTTAATCCCTTTCTTGTTGTAACACGTGATAAAGCAACGTAAAGTTGTCCATGGGTGAAGACTGGTTTTTTCAGATATAACCCAACATGAGATAAAGATTGTCCTTGACTTTTGTTTATCGTCATTGGAAACGATACAACAATGGGAAATTGTCTTCGTTGGAATTTGAAAGGAATTCTTGGGTCAGGTGGAGTTAATGACATTCTTGGAGTGAAGACCTTTTATCCAGCCATATTTCCCGAAAATTTTTTTGCCTCAATAACTCGATCTCCCAGTCTAGTGATGATTCATCTTGTTCCATTACAAAGTCCTGAAGATGGATCTATATTTCTCAATAACATCACTGGGACTCCAACCTTCAAAGTTATAACATTATTTGAAATTCACGAACACTTAATAGTGTTTAGAAATCCAGGTGTATGTACGTGTTCCAAACCTGTACAAACATCGTCAGACATGCAAATTGCATCGGAACTAAGATAAGTTTTTGGTTGACTATTGTTGACCGAAACGATGTATTCGTTGATTGATTCAACCATGTCAAGAGTGGGAGCAAGCATTCCTTTTTTGCAGGTATGATATATCACTACAATGAGCTAAGAAATTCGGATATGTAGTTTCAACAATAGCTGAAATTGGATCCTCACAATTGTTGATGATAAGATCATCAGGGATGTCAACTTTATCGATACCATCAATTGAATTTCCAATAGTGCCATCACCTATTGCTAAAATCCATTCAGAAAATTGTTTTAGCTCATTAAGCTATGATCCTTCTATATTTCCTTCAGACCTCATATTTTTTGTTAGCTTTAAAACTTCACAATTATTCCACAAATATGAAGAATTAAGGGTAGCATTAACAATATCTTGTCTAGTACCTTTAGGAATAACTGGAAGTATTTGTCTAAAGTCATCACCAAGAACAACAGTTTTTCCTCCAAATGGACGTTGTAAATTGGATGGATGTTCAAATCTAAGAATATCTCTAAGAGTTCTGTCCAGAGCTTCAAAACAATATTTGTGCATCATTGACGCTTCATACCAAATTATTAACTTTGTCTGCACAATTAATTTTGATAAAAGAGTACCTTGTTTGATATTACATGTTGAATCTTCAGTTGCATTAAGTGGGATTGCAAATCTAGAATGAGTAGTTCGACCTCCTGCTAATAAAAGAGAAGCAATGCCACTTGATACAACTGTTAAAACAATATCTCTTTTACATCTGATGGCAGATGACAATGTCCTCCAAATAAATGTCTTCCCAGTCTGTCATGACCCTAGTTCACCAATCGTGAACCTGTCATGATGGCACCTAGTCTTCACCACTAGGTAAGCCTAGCACGATGCGGAATATACAATTTCATGAACAAAAAAAAGGATAAGACAACAGCGGAAAAACGTAAATGAAATGTCATAAGTGCCGCTTGGCACATACACTTCGCCAAAACACACTAAGTAACATACTACCAAGACCCGAAAACCCACGGGCAACACAGACTAAGAGAAGAGTACAACTGTGGCCTATACATCAAGAATGTCTAAACAACGAGAATAAGGGAAAATAACTGCTATCACTAATGATAATAGAAGGAGACTGTCTGGATCCGCGGACGTGGCAGATCGTACCTCAAGTCTCCTGAAGTGCTGCTAGACCACCTAAAATGTGTCTGTCCTGATGTACCTGGATCTGCACAACAAAAGTGTGCAGAAGAGTAGTGTGAGTATACCACGGCGGTACTCAGTAAGTGCCAAGCCTAACCTCGATGGAGTAGTGACGAAGAAGGTCAGGGCCCTACCGAGAGACAATAACACAATGATAATAACAATAATAAGCAGTTTAAATAAGAATGAGTCAGAAATAACAACAATAAAGTAATTACTGCAACCGTCTACAATTAAGCTACAACAAGTAACCAACCCAACATAAATTTAATTCAGCAAGTCAAGGATCTACCGGAATTGAACCCACAGTCCCTCTCTATATCATACAACTCAGGATCTCTGAGAATTGAACCCGCAGTCCCTACATTAGTGTCTCTGGGTCTCCCGGAATTGAACCCGCATCCCTAGGATATCCGGGAATTAAACCCGCAGTCCGTACCTCAATATCTCAGGATCTCCGGGAATCGAACGCGCAGTCCGTGTGTCAATAACTTAGGATCTCTGGGAATCGAACCCGCAGTCCGTGTCTCAATAGCTCAGGATCTTCTGGAATCGAACCCGCAGTCCGTGTCTCAATAGCTCAGGATCTCCGGGAATCGAACTCGCAGTCCGTAACTCAATATCTTAATAAAATCCGGGTCTCCGAAAATCGAACCCGCAGCCCTTGGATCTCCGGGAATTGAATCTGCAGTCCACAACACTACAACTCCGGGTCTCCGGGAATCGAACTCTCAGCCCTTGGATCTCCGGGAATTGAACCCGCATTCCACCAACACAAACAATAAAAAGGAAAGCACAGAGAAATATGAAATACATAACTACAATTACACCAAACCAGTATCAATCAATTCCAAGAAGTTCAAGTAAGACAAATAGGAACTTAGACAGATAATCCTATCTAACCATGCTTTTCTAACGAATATCACGTAAATGTTACAATTTAATCAGCTAAATAACAGAATTATCACGATTTGAACAATTCAAGTAAGGTGGTTTCCAACAATCAGCGCATGTACACGCCCGTCACCTTGCGTGCAAGGCATTTAAATTAATACATAATATCCTAGGGGAGAAGGTTCCCCCACACGAGGTTACACAAGCCACTTACCTCGATTCCGGTACGAAACCGCTAAGATACAACTTTCTTGTCAAGAAATCTGATCAAAATCAATAGAAATACATCAAAATAGGCCAATTGGGCATTACCCAATCGAAAAAATTTGAATTACACCAAAAACTGCAAAGTTGCCAAAACTCGACTTTTGGTACACTTCACGAATAATTCTAAAATCACATTTTCCGAATCCTCGTCTCGCCAGGAGTCCGTACATACCAAATTCACAAAAATCGGAGTTCATTTGACCCCTTAACTCACTATTTCTATCCAAGAGGGTTTTCTACCCTTTTCAACAAAAATTCTCAAATTAAATACCAAAACTTACAATAGATTTGAGTTATACAACCAAAATTGAGTTAAGAGTACTTACCCCGTTGTTCTCTATGAAAATCGAACCAAAAATTACCTTATCCGAGCTCCAAATCGCAAAAATGGAAAATGGGTTCGAAGTCCCATTTCCAAAACTTAACATTTTGTCCGGCACTATTCACGTCACTGTTCACTGTTCACCCCACGGTACTGTTCACGCACGGGTACTGTTCACTGTTCATAAAATGCAACAGCTTGCTTTTAAAGAAAATCACAGCACAGCTATTTTTCACTAAAATGGTTCTAACTCCATCATACGAACTCAAATTTAGACGATTCTTTTTTCTATGGCTCCGTAATTTTGATATGGGTCTAGTGGTTCAAACAAAAATAAATTTGGAGCTCATTTTCTCATTTTAATACCAATTTCGCTCGTTAAACAATTAACTCACACATCGCATCAAAAACCCAATCGTGACTTGATGAAATTAAACCAAAATTTCTAGATCAGTCCTATAATTCATGATTTAAATTCTCGAAGTCTCGAAATCAAATTTGGATCTCTAGAACTAAAAATAGATCTTTGGATCATTACATTTATACTCAAAATGGCAAAATCTTCCAAAAATGACCCGTTGGACATCCGAAACACGCCCGAGACCCCCGAGACCTCAACAAAATATACAGACATGATCTATTACCTCATTCCAACTTGCTCGAATCATAAAATTACTATCGTTAACATCCAAATCGTCCGTTTTCAGGAAATTCAAGTTTAAGTTTAACTATAAGTTTCAAAATTCTTATTCGATCAAAAGCTCGATCAAACGACGTCCGAATGACCTGAAAATTTGCAGACATATCCAATATCATCTAACGAAGCTACAGCAACTCTAGGAATTCCATTCCGACCCTCGGATCAAAATCTCATCTATCAACATGAAGTCGCTAAAATACTAACTTCGCCAAAATAGGCTAACTTCTTCACCGGACCTCCAAAATTACTTCCCATTGCGCTCCTAAGCCTTAAATCATCACCCGGAGCTAACCGAATCATCGGAATTCAATTACGAGCCTTCTAACTCACAAGTCAACATCCGGTTGACTTTTCCAATTTAAGCCTTCTTAAAAGAGACTAAGTGTCTCATTTCCAACTACAATAAATCCAATTCTACCCGATCAACTCAAATACTGATATTGAAACATATAGCAACATAATACGGGGAAAATGGGGCGATAATACCTGAGACGATGGGTCTGGTCATCACATTCTCCCCAACTTAAATAGACGCTCGTACTTGAGCGGACCCTGAGTTGTACTAGAAGCAATCCAATAGCTGAATAGCCTTACCAAGCATATACTCGGGGTGACTCCACGTCATCCTATCTCATAAGGATCCGACAATACAATATAGCTGAGATTTTACAATCTGTTTAGTCCATAAACCATAGAACTACATTTCACTTACTGAAATCTTACACAAGTTCAGAACCTCGCTTTTTTTTTACTCAGACTAGGCTCGAACCGGCTATAATAATCCACATCTGCAACCTCAACTGCAGTTATATAATATACCATATAACTTAAACACAAGCAGCGATAGCTTCCATTCATAACAGCTGCCCATGACAACCAAATATCGTTAGAAAATCTCTTGATAGATAAAGTCTTATTTCAATACCTTTATATATTGCCAACGGCAACAGTAACACGCGATAATCGTATCCATTCCTTAGGTCATCCATACACGATCCATTTTCTTCTTGAACAATACAACAATAGATTTCCAGGCCAAACTTTGATATAAACTCTCTAGTAAGTCTAAATCACATCTGTTTGTATTCATTAATGACTCCACGATTATCTCAAATTCAATGCACCACTCTGGTGATATGGCACCTCATCACACGACTAAGCCACAACTTGCATAATCCACGTAGCAGTAAGAAACGGTCTGGACATACTCCAGCCATGACAACTGACTCTAACAAAAGAGTTGTACCTCAAGCTCATCAATAACATTACAACACAATGCTGAGACCATGTCTCGTATCATAAAATAGAACACATGCATCTACCTCGAAAGATCATAATCAATTCTCCATACAACGCACAATTATCATACTTGATCCCAGTTTCCACCGTGCAACACGCACACATTTGATACTCATTCATTCCATGAAAGATGCTCAATATTTACCTGTGATACTGAGCAAACCCGAATACCACCAATGAACCCAACAATAACATGCCAAAATACTATTGAAATATAATCAGTTTAATCACATTGCCTTTTTTTTGAGACATATACTCTCGTCAAATCACTTCCACTTAGCAATACCGTTTTCCTTAATCATCTGAAGATCATTTATCTAATCACTTAGAAGGAATCACTACATATCACATGCTCTGCCTGACATATACAGATCTTGTTCACATTCTTACAATATTGAGTCGACAGATAAGATATGTATAAATTCATAACCACTGCCGAAACAATGATTCATTAAGCCTACACTCTTGGCAAGAACTATCACCTCATTCTGAGCCAAACAATGGTCTTAGCTCTTTAATTTTACTTCACATACCCAGATTGCACTGATCTCAAATTCAATGATCTCGTCTTACCCAATACGAACTGTTCGGGCAATAAGCCACTCCAGACATAATTATAAGTCGCATATGAGGCCCCAATGTGCCAATATCTACCAATTCAAATGCAATACAAAAGAAAACAATCTCTAGAAGGGATCATCAAATCCTACGCACTAATATAGACTTTCCTGAGAAAACAGGAAGCAAGGCATATAAAATAGTATATACAAAGCTATGTTCAATATCATACTGTTGCGGCGTGCAACCCGATCCATATAACATACCCATGCCGGCGTGCCACCCGACCCACACATAGATCTCACATAAGGAGATACACATCGAGCCAATTCTGCTCATTACAACATAATACCGAGTATCGGTTATACGCATGCTAAGTGCAAAAAGCTATCTCTGAGGGCATATAGCAGTATAGCTAAAAGAAATCAAGCACAGCTGAGGTGCGATATACAGTCTGAATTTCAAGAGCCAAGATGCTCATATAACATCATTCCTACGCGAATTCTCAACATATAGCAATTTCTCAAGTCGTCTCACAATTCACACAGCGCAATGCATCACTACGCGAAATATTTTTCAAAGAAACATCAACTGAATTACTCCTCCATGAGGACCGCGTTACAAAAATGCACACATGTGGTCTGATATAGAGCCATTATTCACATTAAATATATCCATCAACTTCACATTCTAATCACACTGAACTAGTATGATAACCTTTCAAAGGTCCATAATGACTTTTAATATTTCTTTTTTCATAAGGCACAAAAGCAACCATTACAATCGGGGTAATATCCCCCAGTTCACAACCCAATATGCCAAGTGCCTTCTAGACATGATTCTTTAATTTTACGACATCATCACAACCTTCATACTTGGTTTACATCATTAATCAATCAAGTGATCACATGCCACACTTATATAATATTCCTGTGGGACACACTCCCACAACCTACCATATGAATATCCGGAGCGTACCTCCAAACCACCAGTCGTACTAACGCTGTAAAGCGATCAAGAATAATTAACCAGGGCACAAAGCCCTTTCTGCACAAAATTGTTCTCAAGTTATGCTTAAGGCACTACCAATTTACTTTAACAATTGAAACTTCTTTCCTGCTCATCTGACTTCATGACATCTGTGTAAAAAAATATTCCTTCACTCGTGTCATTCTCGACCCAATTTCCCCAACCAGAATTGGTTCGCCAGTATACCTTAAGATCGAACCAACATAGCATATAACCGTGCAACCAGCTAATCAGTAGCAACCTCCACAACTTGGCTCGAAGCCATCTATCATGAAACATTCAAAAACATAAAAAAAATACTTTTACTCTAATGGTGCCGCAATATTATAGTGAGGTTAAACTCACTCTTTCACAAGCTTGTGGAGATACGAATCATCAGAAATTTTAACTCTTCTACAATTCTTGCATTTAGTTACACAACAGTTAAGCCCACTCCTTAGGAGACAATTTTTTTTTATTATTACTAAGTCCCAAAATTTTCAAAATTTTCGGCAGAGTTTCCTTTGTAATTGGGCCTATCCACCTGCCAGAGAACCACCAAAATCATCCTAACAACACGTCCACAAATTTACAAAGCATCACAATGTATATCAACAACATTAATCTCAATACCACCTGTATTATATTATCAAAATTGATACGTGGATATGCGTTTCACCTATTTGAATCATAACACATAGAAAATACATTTCAACCCTCCATTATCTGCGCAATTCCACCAAGTAAGAACATTTTCATTCCTTAATATTTTTGTATACCTTCCACTGCCATACACATTACATAGTACCAACATACTCAATACATAGCTATCTAGCTGTCATTCCCACAATTAGGGACAATACTGAACATATAAGTTCATAATACCAACTTGCAAAATTGGCACCTCGGTGCTCAAGCCATAGGCAAAGATTCGGCCTCAAGTCCTCCAAACCGGTCCAACATAAAACTTACGGAGATTACATCTTGCCCCACAATCCGGGAGTCACAAGACATCAAGGCGATTATATTACTGAGCACTCGAGTGCGCATACAGACGTGTGGAAAGGAATTTCAATAATTATATCTCAAGCTGAATCAAGTACGCACGATAAGGAATCCAAAAGAAATGAAGAGTTTCCTAAACAGTTACATAGCCTCTCGTAGATAAATACAGACGTCTCCGTATTGATCAGCGAGACTCTAAGTAACCGGTTTGTGTCCCATGACTCCAATGAATCTAGAGCTCTGATACCAACTTGTCACGACCCTAGTTCACCAATCGTGAACCTGTCATGACGGCACCCAGTCTTCACGACTAGGTAAGCCTAACACGATGCGGAATATACAATTTCATGAACACAAAAAAAAGGATAAGATAACAGCGGAAAAATGTAAATGAAATGTAATAAGTGTCGCGTGGCATATACACTTCGCCAAAACACACTAAGTAACATACTACCAAGACCCGAAAACCCACGGGCAACACAGACTAAAAGAAGAGTACAATTGTGGCTCTATACATCAAGAATGTCTAAACAACGAGAATAAGGGAAAATAACTGCTATACTAATGAGAATAGAAAGAGACTCTCCGGATCTGCGGACATAGCAGATCGTACCTCAAGTCTCCTGAAGTGCTGCTAGATCACCTGAAATGAGCCTGATCTGATGTACCTGGATCTGCACAACAAAAGTGTGCAGAAGAGTAGTATGAGTACACCACGGCGGTACTCGGTAAGTGCCAAGCCTAACCTCGATGGAGTAGTGACGAGGAAGGTCAGGGCCCTACCGAGAGATAATAACACAATGATAATAACAATAATAAGCAGTTTAAAGAAGAATGAGTCCGAAATAACAACAATAAAGTAATTACTGCAACCGTCTACAATTAAGCTACAACAAGTAACCAACATAACATAAATTCAATTCAGCAAGTCAAGGATCTACGGGAATTGAACTCGCAGTCCCTCTCTATATCCAACAACTCAGGATCTCCGGGAATTGAACCCGCAGTCCCTACATCAGAGTCTCTGGGTCACCGGGAATCGAACCCGCAGCCCTAGGATCTCCGGGAATTGAACCCGCAGTCCGTACCTCAATATTTCAGTATCTTCGGGAATCGAACCCGCAGTCCGTGTCTCAATAGCTTAGGATCTCCGGGAATCGAACCCGCAGTTGGTGTCTCAATAGCTTAGGATCTTCGGGAATCGAACCCGCAGTCCGTGTCTCAATAGCTCAGGATCTCCGGGAATCGAACCCGTAGTCTGTATCTCAATATCTCAATAAACTTCTGGGTCTCCGAGAATCGAACCCGCAACCCTTGGATCTCCGGGAATCGAACCCGCAGTCCACAACACTACAACTCCGGGTCTTAGGGAATCGAACCCGCAGCCCTTGGATCTCCGGGAATCGAACCCGCAGTCCACCAACACAAACAATAAAAACGAAAGCACAGAGAAATATGAAATACATAACTACAATTACACCAAACCAATATCAACCAATTCCAAGAAGTTCAAGTAAGACAAATAGGCACTAAGACAGATAATCCTATCTAACCATGCATTTCTAATGAATATCAGGTAAATGTTACAATTTAATCAGCTAAATAATAGAATTATCACGATTTGAACAGTTCAAGTAAGGTGGTTTCCAACAATCTGCGCATGTACATGCCCGTCACCTCGCGTACAAGGCATTTAACTTAACACATAATATCCTAGGGGAGAAGGTTCCCCCACACGAGGTTAGACAAGCCACTTACCTCGATTTCGGTACGAAACCGCTAAGAGACAACTCTCTTGCCACGAGTATCGGCCTCCACAGGTGTAGAATCTGATCAAAATCAATAGAAATACATCAAAATAGGCCAATTAGGCATTACCCAATCGAAACAATTCGAATTACACCAAAAACTGCAAAGTTGCAAAAACTCGACTTTCGGTACGCTTCACAAAAAATTCTAAAATTCACATTTTCCGAATCCACGTCTCGCCACGAGTCCGTACATACCAAATTCACAAAAATCGGAGTTCATTTGTCCCCTTGACTCACTATTTCTATCCAAGAGGGTTTTCTACCCTTTTCAACAAAAATTCTCAAATTAAATACCAAAACTTGCAATAGATTCGAGTTATACAACCAAAATTGAGCTAAGAGTACTTACCCCATTGTTCTCTATGAAAATCGGACCAAAAATTGCCTTATCCGAGCTCCAAATCGCAAAAATGAAAAATGGGTTCGAAGTCCCATTTCCAAAACATAACATTTTGTACGGCACTATTCACGTCGCTGTTTGCTATTCACTATTCACCCCACGGTTACTGTTCACGCACGGGTTCTGTTCACCGTTCATAAAATGCAGCAGCTTTTTTTTTTAAAGAAAATTGCAGCACAACCATTGTTCACTAAAATGTTCTAACTCCATCATACGAACTCAAAATTAGACGATTCTTTTTTCTATGGCTCCGTAATTTTGATATGGGTCTAGTGGTTCAAACAAAAATAAATGTGGAGCTCATTTTCTCATTTTAATACCAATTTCGCTCGTTAAACAATTAACTCACATATCGCGTCAAAAACCCAATCGCGACTTGATGAAATTAAACCAAAATATCCAGATCAGTCCTATAATTCATGATTTAAATTCTAGAAGTCTCGAAATCAAATTTGGATCTCTAGAACTAAAAATAGACCTTTGGATCATTACATTTATACTCAAAATGGCAAAATCTTCCAAATATGACTCGTTGGTCATCCGAAACACACCCGAGACCCCCGAGACCTCAACAAAATATACAGACATGATCTATTACCTCATTCCAACTTGCTCGAATCATAAAATCATTATCGTTATGTCACGACCCTAGTTCACCAATCGTGAACATGTCGTGATGGCACCCAGTCCCCACGACTAGGTAAGCCTAACACGTTGCGAAACATACAAGTTATGAACATTAAATAATACATAGTGGAAAAATAATATAAGAGGGAATCTAATCCATGCCGCTTGGCACATACACCCGTCAAAACACACTGTATATAACACCACCAAGACCCGGAATCCCGCGGGTAACACAGACTAAAAGAGAATATACAACTGTGGCTCTATGTGTAAAGAGTGTCTAACAACGAAATGAAGGAAAAACATCTACTAATACTATCAGAATAGAAGGAAGGCCTCCGGATCCGCGGATGTAGCAGATCATACCTCGAGGTCTCCCAAAGAGCTGCTGAATCACCTAGTATGAGCCTGTCCTAACATACCTGGATCTGCACAACAAAAGTGTGCAGAAGAGTAGCATGAGTACACCACGGCGGTACTCAGTAAGTGTCAAGCCTAACCTCGATGGAGTAGTGACGAGGAAGGTCAGGGCCCTACTAAGAGAATCAAAAACAAAATAATAGTAACAATAATAAGCAGTTTAAAAGATAATAATTTCGAATTAACAATAATAAAGTGATTGCTACAACCGCCTACAATTAAGCTAACAACAAGTAACAAAATTCAATTATCAAGTCCAGGACCTGTGGGAATTGAACCCACAGTCCCATTGACAGTACCCCTGAGTCTCCGGGAATCGAACTCGCAGCTCATGTCTTAGTAAATCTCATGATCTCCGGGAATCGAACCCGCAGTCCATATTTTAATAATATATCAATAACTCAGGATCTCCGGGAATCGAACCCGCAGTCCATATCTCAATAATATATCAATAACTTAAGATCTCCGGAATCGAACCCGCGATCCATATCTCAATAACTCAGGATCTCCGGGAATCGAACCCGTAGTCCATATCTTAATAACTCAGGATCTCCGGGAATCGAACAGGCAGTCCACAAAAATACCACTACGGGTCTCTGGGAATCGAACCCACAGCCCTGGGATCTCCGGGAATCGAACCCACAGTCCACAAACACACAAATAAGAAATACACAGAGAGAATATAACATGCGTAACTACAACTTCACCGAAACTAGTGCCAACAGTTTTCAAGATGTTCAAGTAAGACAATTAGGCAACTAGACAATTAAATCCTACCTAATCATGCTTTTCTAACTAATACCGGGTAAGAGTATCAATTTAATCAGCTAAGAGTAGGGATATCACTAATCAGACAATTTAAGTAAAGTGTGTGTTTAACAACCAGCGCATGTACACGCCCGTCACCTCGCGTACAAGGCATTTAAACTATCACATAATATACTAGGGGTGAAAGTTCCCCCTCACGAGGTTAGACAAACCACTTACCTCGACTCCGGTACAAAACCGCTATGAGACAACTCTCTTGCCTTGAATTTCGGCCTCCATAAGTGTAGTATCTGATAAAAATCAATAGAATCACATCAAAATAGGCCAATTGGGCACTACCCAACCAAAACAATTCAAAATACACCAAAACCCACAAGTTGCCAAAACCCGACTTTCGGGTACGCTTATCGAAAAATCACGAAATTTATATATTCGGGTTCCTTATCTCAAATACGAGTCCGTGCATATAAAATTTATCAAAAATCGGACTCCGTTTGCCCATTCAAATCAAATATTTCCA
>JASVEL010000401.1:0-160577 GCA_032618575.1 Nicotiana noctiflora | reverse complement strand
AGCAACCTGCCCAACACGCCTCAAAATCTCAAAAGGGCCAATAAATCTAGGATTCAGCTTCCCCTTCTTCCCAAACCTTATAATGCCCCTCATGGGCGAGACTCGAAGCAGAACCAACTCGCCAACCATAAAATTCACATCGCGAAACTTCTTGTCCGCATAACTCTTCTATCTAGACTGGGCTGCACGAAGTATGTCCTGATTCACCTTGACCTTGTCCATTACAACCTGAACCATATCAGTACCTAGTAGCCTGGCCTCGCCCAGCTCGAACCAACCAACGGGAGACATGCACCTCCTACCATATAGGGCCTCGTACGGTGCCATCTGAATACTGGACTGGTAGCTGTTGTTATAAGCAAACTCCGCCGGTGGCAAGAAGTGATCCCATGAACCTCCAAACTCAATCACGCACGCACGGAGCATATCCTCCAAAATCTGAATAGTGCGCTCGGACTGCCCATCAGTCTGGGGGTGAAAGGCTGTGCTCAGCTCTACCCGAGTACCTAACTCTTGCTGTACGGCTCTCCAGAACCGTGAAGTGAACTGAGTGCCTCTATCCGAAATGATGGAAACTGGAATACCATGCAGCCGAACTATCTCCCTAATATAGATCTCCGCCAGTCGTTCCGATGAATAAGTAGTGCTCACCGGTATGAAATGGGCGGACTTGGTCGGCCGATCCACAATAACCCAAATGGAATCAAACTTCCTAACAGTCCGTGGAAGCCCAGATACAAAGTCCATGGTGATGCGCTCCCATTTCCACTCTGGAATCTCAATCCGCTGCATCAATCCACCCGGACGCTGATGCTCATACTTCACCTGCTGGCAATTGAGGCATCTAGAGACATAATCAACTATATCCCTCTTCATCCGCCTCCACCAGTAAGTGCTTTCTCAAGTTCTGATACATCTTCGCGTCACCCGGATGGATGGAATACCACGAGCAATGGGCCTCTGCTAGAATCAGCTCTCGAAGATCATCTATATTGGGCACACAGATACGCCCCCGCATCCTCATAAATCCGTCATCCCCAATGGTCACCTCTCGAGCCTCACCACACCAAACTCTATCCTGGAGGACAAGCAAATGAGGGTCGTCGAACTAACGCTCCCCGATGCAGTCAAATAGAGAAGACCGAGAAACCACACAAGCCAGAACCCGGCTGGGCTCCGAAAGATCCAGTCTAACAAACTGTCTGGCTAAAGCCTGAACATCCATCGCCATAGGCCTCTCCGAAGCTGGTAGATATGCCAAACTCCCCAGACTCTCCGCCCGACGACTCAAGGCATCGGCAATCACATTAGCCTTGCCCGGATGATAGATAATAGTAATATCATAGTCCATTCAGTAGCTCCAACCATCTCCTCTGACGCATATTCAGGTCCCTCTGCTTAAGCAAGTGCTGCAAGCTCCGGTGATCAGTGTAGATCTCACAATTAACCCCATACAAGTAATGACGCCAAATCTTCAAGGCGTGAACAGTGGCAGCTAGCTCTAGATCATGAACATGATACTTCTTCTCATGTATATTCAACTGTCTGGACGCGTAGGCAATAACCCTACCGTCCTGCATCAATAGTGCACTGAGTCCAACTCGTGAGGCATCACAATATACTGTATAGGACCCCAAACATGTAGGCAACATCAATATAGGGGCCGAAGTCAAAGCTGTCTTGAGCTTCTAAAAGCTCGCCTCATACTCATCTGTCCACTGAAAAGGGGCACCCTTTTGGGTCAATCTGGTCATAGGTGCTGCAATTGAAGAGAACCCCTCTACGAAACGACGGTAATAGCCCGCCAAACCAAAGAAGCTACGAATCTCAGTAGCGGAGGAGGGTCTGGGCTAACCCTGCACGGCCTCCACCTTCCTCGGATCCACTCGAATACTATCGCTCGACACCACGTGGCCTAAAAATGCCACTGAACTCAGCCAGAATTCACATTAAGAGAACTTAGCATATAGCTGCTTCTCCCTCAGAATCTGAAGTACTATCCTCAAATGCTGCTCGTGCTCTTCCCGACTCCAGGAATATACTAGAATATCATCAATGAAAACAATCACGAATGAGTCCAGATAAGGCCTGAACACACTGTGCATCAAATGCATAAAGGCTGCTGGGGCATTAGTCAGCCCAAAAAACATAATGAGGAACTCGTAGTGACCATACCGAGTCCTGAAGGCAGTCTTCGGGATATCTGGCTCCCGAATCTTCAACTGATGATAACCGGAGCGCAAATCAATCTTGGAGAACACCTGTGCGCCCTGTAGCTGGTCAAATAAATCATCAATACGTGGCAAAGGATATCGGTTCTTCACTGTAACCATGTTCAACTGACGATAGTCAATACATATACGCATAGAACCGTCCTTTTACTTCACAAACAACACAGGAGCACCCCAAGGTGAAACACTAGGTAGAATGAAACCCTTACCCAACAACTCCTGTAATTGATCCTTCAACTCCTTCAAATCTGGAGGAACCATACTGTACGGTGGAAAAAATATGGGCTGAGTGCCCGGCAACAAATCAATAGGAAAATCAATATCTCTGTCGAGCGGCATGCCCGGGAGATCAGCTGGAAATACATCAGCAAAATCACGTACCACTAGAACGGAATCAATAGAAGGAGTGTCAATACTGACATTCCGCACATAAGCTAGATAAGCAGCACACCCCTTCTCAACCATACGCTGAGCTCTGAGAAAGGATATAACACGGCTAGGGGTGTGATCTAGAGTACCACTCCACTCAATACGTGGAATGCCTGGCATAACCAGCATCACGGTCTTGGCGTGACAATCAAGAATAGCATAATGGGGCGACAACCAGTCCATGCCCAGGAATAATATCAAAATCGACCATCCCGAGCAACAATAGATCCGCTTTGGTCTCAAAACCACAAATGGTACCCAAACACGACCGATACACACGGTCCACAACCAAAGAATCTCCCACCGGAGTGGAAACATAAATGGGGGCACTCAAAGAATCCCGAGGCACACCCAGATTAGAAGAAAACTAAGAGGACACATATGAAAAAGTGGAACCAGGATCGAATAGAACAGATGCCTCCCGGTGACTAACCAGAATAATACCTGTGATAATAGAATCAGATGCAACAGCTGCGGCGCGATCAGGAATAGCATAGAATCTGTCTTGTCCTCTCTCTCGACGACGACCTCTAGCACCTTGATCCCCGCCCCTGGCTGGCTGGTCAGGTGGAGCTGGAATGATGGCCTACTGGCCCTGCGAACCACGCTGAGGCTGCGAAGACTAAGGAGGTGCTCCTCTCCTATGCCTGGGGAACTCCCTAACCAGATGGCGAGTATCCCCGCACTCAAAACAAGCTCTGGGAGAACGCGGTGGCTGTGACTAACCAGCCTTACCCCCACTAGTCTGACCCCTGGAAGTACCCTGCGCTGGAGGTGCACTGGAAACTGGGGGAGCATAATAAGGCTCCTGAGGTGCTAGAAGAGCTTGAGTACTATGGGATGCTGGCAATGCTGAGTGAACTGGTCGACCAAAATAACCCCTGCCAAAAGGACCGGCTGCTGAAGTGCGGGCACTAGAGAAATGGCCCGACTCACGTGACCTCTTGGCGACCCTCTCTCCCCGCTCTCTAGGGAGCATACTCTCGATCCTCCTGGCAAGGCTCACTGCCTACTGATAAGATATATCCGTCTCCAACTCCCTGGCCATGCTAGACCGGATCGGCAGAATAAGGCCCTCAATAAATCTCCGCACCCTCTCCTAGACCGTGGCTACCAAAGCCGGTGCATGCCTGGCTAGACGGGTGAAACTAATAGCATACTCCGATACCGACATGGAGCCCTGTCGCAACCGCTCAAACTCCGATCGCTAAGAATCCCTAAGGCTCTGGGGAACAAACTCTCTCAAAAATAGATTAGAAAACTGCGTCCAGGTCAATGAAGCAGACTCCTCTGGACTATCCAACTCATATGTGCGCCACCAATCGTAAGCAGCCCCACGAAACTGAAAAGCAGTAAAAGAAACTCTGCTGGTCTCCACAATCAACATGGTACGAAGAATACGATGACACTCCTCCAGAAAACCCAATGCATCATCTGTAGCCAAACCGCTGAACACTGGAGAATCATATTTCTTGAAGCTCTCCAATCTACGCTGCTCGTCCTCAGAGGCAGCTGGCCCACCTCCGGGATGTGCTAGGGCGGCAGTAGGCATAACCATAATCTCTAGAACCTATCCCACTGGCACTCGCTGCTCAGGTGTAGCGGTTGCAGGAGTCTGGGCCCCTCCCCCGGCCTGGGATGTGGCTGCAGGAAAGGGAAGCAACCCTGCCTGAGCCAAAGTGGTGTACATGCTCATAAATTGTGCCAAAATCTCCTGGAGTGCTGGAGTAGTACTGGAAGACGTATCAGGTGTCTGGAATCCAGCTGGTACTACTGGTGGTACCTCAGCGTCAGCTTCCATGGGTGCTCTAGCTACACCACGAGTGCATCCTCAGCTTCTACCTCAGTCCCGACCACTGACGGCTCCAGTAGGGGGCTCGGGTACCTGATCATCGCGAGTAGCACGTGTCCTCACCATCTGTGAGAGAATAGAAAATAGAAGTTTAGATTTGGTACCAAAAATATCGCACGACAAGGAATCCAAGAGAATGAAGAGTTTCCTAAACAGTTACATAGCCTCTCGTAGATAAATACAGACGTCTCTGTATCGATCAACGAGACTCTAAGTAACCGGTCTGTGTCCCGTGACTCCTATGAACCTAGAGCTCTGATACCAACTTGTCACGACCCTAGTTCACCAATCGTGAACCTGTTATGATGGCACCCAGTCCCCGCAACTAGGAAAGCCTAACACATTGCGGAATATACAAGCTTGTGAACTAAAACAAGAATAGCAGAAAAACGATATAAATAGGAATGTAATCCGTGACGCTTGGCACATACACTCGTCAAACACACTGTATAAAAATACCACCAGGACCCGGAATCCTACGGGTAACAGAGACTAAAAGAGAAATACAACTGTGGCTCTATGTGTAAAGAGTATCTAAAACAACGAAATAAAGGAAAAACATCTACTAGAACTATCAGAATAGAAGGAGGGCCTCCGGATCCGCGGACGTAGCAGATCATACCTCGAGGTCTCCAAATGTGCTGCTGATATCACCTTGTATGGGCCTGTGCTGATGTACTTGGAGCTGCACAACAACAGTGTGCAGAAGAGTAGCATGAGTACACCACGTCGGTACTCAGTAAGTGCCAAGCCTAACCTTGATGGAGTAGTGACGGGGAAGGTCAGGGACCTACTGAGAGATAACAATAACATAATGATGATAACAATAATAAGCAGTTTAAGTAATAATGAATCTGAAATAAAAACAATAAAGCGATTACTACAACCGTCTACAATTAAGCTAATAACAAGTAACCAACTCAACAAAACTCAATCAGCAAGTCCAGGACCTGTGGAAATTGAACCCACAGTCCCACTCTATAATCAACAATCCAAGAGCTACGGGAATTTAAACCGCAGTCCCAACTACAGTATCTCTGGGTCTCCGGCAATCGAACCCGCAGCCCATGCCTCAATACCTCAGGATGTGTCTCAATGATCTCAGGATCTCCAGGAATCGAACCTGCAATCCATATCTCAATAATATATCAATAAACTCCGGGTCTCCGGGAATCGAACCCGCAGCCCTTGAATCTCCGGGATTCGAACCCGCAGTCCACAAATAATACCACTCCGGGTCTCTGGGAATCGAACCCACAACCCTGGGATCTCCAGGAATCGAACCCGCAGTCCACCAACACAACAATTAAAGAAAAGCACAGAGAGAATATAATATGCTTAACTACAACTTCACCAAAAACTAGTACCAACAATTTCCAAGAAGTTCAAATAAGACAATTTGGCAACTAGACAGATAAATCCTATCTAATCATGCTTTTCTAGTGAATGTCAGGTAAAAGTAAGAATTTAATCAGCTAAGAACAGGAATATCACTAATCGGACAATTCAAGCAAAGTGTGTTACAACAACCAGCGCATGTACATGCCCGTCACCTCACGTACAAGGCATTTAAACTATCACATAATATCCTAGAGGTGGAAGTTCCCCCACACGAGGTTAGACAAGCCACTTATCTCGACTCCGGTACAAAACCGCTAAGAGACAACTCTCTTGTCGCGAATTTCGGCCTCCACATGTGTAGTATCTAATAAAAATCAATAGAATCACATCAAACTAGGCCAATTGGGTATTATCTAATCAAAACAATTCAATGTACACCAAAACCGACAAGTTGCCAAAACCCGACTTCCGGTACGCTTCTCGAAAAATTACAAAAGTTATATATTCGGAACCCTCGTCTCAATACGAGTCTAAGCATATAAAGTTTACTAAGTTCGAACTCCATTTGCCCATTCAAACCTTTGATTTTTCTAAAGTTCAAGCCTAGGGTGAAAACCCCCATTAAATACCCCAAATTCCTTCATTTTCATGAGATAATTGCATATATCATCAACAATAATCATAATTTGAATCCATAGTTGATTATCTGAAGAAACCCCTTGAATTCCCCTTCAAAATTGCCCGAATCGCCTCTTAAGCCGAGCTCTTAATGTTTGAAATGTTTCTGAAATTTCTAACTTCTGAAATAATTAAACCCTCTGCGATTTACGCTTCTGCGGACCATTATCCGCTTCTGCAGAACCGCTTCCGCGACCAATTGGTTGCTTCTGCGAAACACCAGGCCTGGCGTGGCCCAATCCACTTCTGCGAGCCAAGGGCCACTTCTGCGAGGCCGCTCCTGCGGAACTGCCGCTCCTGCGAATAGGAGTCCGCTTCTGCGGATTCTTCACCTAGGGACCCAAACCGCTTCTGCGGTCAAGACTTCCGCATCAGCGATAGCGCCTCAGCGGACAAGAGTCCGTTCCTGCGAACCATTCCGCCTCGGCGCTCCAAATTCCGCTTCAGCGGACTCGCCTCTGCGGTTCCATTTCTGCAGGGGCGAAAACAACAGAACCAACACCAAAGCCTGCAATTTTTCCATGTTTTCTCCCGTTTAACCATCCGAAATCACCCCGAGGCCCCCGGACCTCATCCAAACACACCAACACATCCTAATACCTTATTCGAACTTGTTCCAATCCTCAAAACACGTCTAACAACATCAAAACCCATAATTCACATCGAATTCAAGCCTAAATTCCTTAAAACTTTTCGAATTATACATTCGGTCTAAAACCCGACCAAACGACGTCCGAATGACCTGGAAATTTGCAGACATATCCAAAATCACATAACAAAGCTATAAAAATTGTCGGAATTCCGTTCCGACCCCCGGAGCAAAATCTCACCTATTGTTCGGATTCGCCAAAATTTCAAACTTCGGCATTTCAAGCCTAATTGAGCTACGGACCTCCAAAATACATTCCGAACACGCTCCCAACCCCGAAATCACATAACAGAGCTAATGGAACCATCGGATTTCCGTTTCGAGGTCGTCTTAACACTGTTCCGACTACAGGCCATTTTTCAACTATAAAGCTTCTATTTAGGGACTAAGTGTCCCAAAACACTCTGAATTCCAGAACTGACCCTCTCGGCAAAACACAATAGCAGAAATGAACTTAGGGAAACAATTAAATTGGGGATCGGGGCGTGAATTTTTAAAATGACCGGCCGGGTCATTACAAAAAAAGAGAACAATTTAGAGGCAATTAAGAAGAACTAACAATTTCCTATAGAGTTAGATATTAGTAAACTATTGTAAAGGAAAAAAAGAAAAGATAAACATCAGACTATGTGAAAGAATGAAACCGTGGGAATAATCAGTTTGACTTCTTTGTATATCCTTTGGTTACTTAAAAAATTATCAGAAAAGCATGGACATATAATGAGGAAGTAACATGTATTTATAAGATAAATTGTACCTGAAATAGATTGAAGTCGTTGTTGCACCTTATTAGTTTCAGTTCAAAATTTATGAATAAGAATAAAAATCATATTGAATGTAAACATGTCTATATATATGGCTATGGTAACTGCTGAGAAGTTGTGAAATGTAAAGTAGTGGGTAGTTTTGAAGTAGTGAGGATGAAGTGAAGATTGTGGATGGTAGTGGTATAACATGTGTTAGTAATGGAGGTTGAAGAAACTGTTTATTAAACATGTGAAAGTTAATGTTTAACTGTTGGAAATAATACACGACATTCTTAAATGAAAACAGTTTAATAAATGAAATAAGACAGTGGAATCGAAAATTTATCATGGAGGTAGTTATAATCAGACAGTTATTTTCCTTTGCTATACAATCAGATCTTCCTTTTTTCTTGGATCGTATAGTGACATATTATATTTTCAAATAATTTACACAAGTAAGAATGGACTAAGTAATCGATTGAACTTTATTGGTGTTATTCAAACTAACAACTGATGCGTATTTTATATAAGCAGAACCTCACCCATTTTAAAGTAATACAAACTGCAACAACTGATGCGTATGTGTGTTGGATTCATTTGTTGTCGAATTAGTATTCTCATTGATAGTGTTGTAGCAGGCAACAATAATACGCGGCATTTTAGATGGAGGTTCAACAAAAATAAATTGATTCTGTGTAGACGGATTGAATTTTAATACCGTGGATGTCACACGCAATTAGTAATTTAAGAATGTCGTGTCATAATAATGTGACTAAAGGATTTATTAAATGAATAGTAAAAACATTATTTATGTGTTTTGAAATATGAGGTAATATCTGGAAACGCATCAGAATGGTTAACATTCAAATATATTTTTCATTGACACATCATTGATAGTTTGTCAAATTAAGTAACGTTGATTTATAGTTGTCATGTACTCATTTTTCTGTTGGGTATATGTTGCAAAGGCACAGTTTCTTTGGTTTAAAGAGGTATCCAAAGATGTTTCATGGAGAGGTCCATTCTTTGTCATCAAGACAAAGCCAAAAGTGGCAGCAAATGTGTTCAGTTGAAAAATTGAACAATTTAGCTCATCTTTGTCTTACCAGAAGGGCATTTGCTATATAAGTTTTAAGTCTAGAAGGTAGTGGGGTGCGGCTTAAACGTTTAGGTAATAGTTAAGCTGTTAGCTTGGGTGATCCTAGATTCATAATCCTACTTGTAGGAGCGTATCAAGGCTACCCATGCAAGATAGATTTTATGCGAGCTTTAGAAAGTGGTTATAGAGGGAAATAACAGACTTTACAACAATGGTATGTTGCAGCTTTAACCATCGCCTTTGTGTGATAGACACAGATAACCTAAAGAATCTACATGGTTTTTGTGTTTGACAGGGTATTATCGGCGCTTTGTGCGTAACTATGGCATGTTGGCTCGCCGTACTAAAAAAGATGCATTTCATTGGGACAATCATGCTACTATTGCATTCCAACAGTTAAAAAAATCCTTAATTACAGTTCCTATTTTGCGTAGGACTCTATGTAAACCTGAAATAAGCAGACGAATAAACTCTATGACTTTTTAAAGTAGAGAAAACAAATATGTTTGAGCTAAGAAAAGCATGTAATTAAATGTAAAGTTAAGTTACGTGTGGTGTGTGCCATTTAATTACATCGCAACATACTGTAAGCTTTACTACTATGACAGCAGAAAACTTAGAAAATGTGAAAGGATTATCGACTTATACTTAAGGACTCGACCAGAAAGAAAAGCATCGTCGTTTTCTGTATTATCAGAAAGATTAATTCTATCCTTATCTATGAAATAGCTAACCTCATCCGGGGACATGTAATGGAGACCAAGATCCGCTATATGAAGAGTAGAAATTATGTCAAACCAATCCCTCTCTTTGCATCCCTCAAGCCCCTGTTTCACAGCCGATTGAGTTATGAAGTTCTTAAGGAATGGCATTCCCCTTTCAATCACGGGTACAGTCCGCAGCCTATACTTTGATAGCAGCAACATGACAGTCAACATAGAATTATCTTTAGCTATTGGTACAAAAGGTGCCCTGCGGTGGGATTTTACAATGGACTCCACCTGCAAAAATAGGTGCACAAATCGTCATACTTCAACAACTTTGACTCAATCCTATGCAAGTCAAGGTTGACTATATGAGTCCTCACTGGCCATGTCGCCACACTTAAGCTCATCTTAGACCAATATTATACATGAATCATCATATATTTCAAACTAATGACTGAAGTTCACAACAGTGATATGATTTTTTTAAACTCAACTTGATTAAAAAATGAAATACTACAAGCTCAATGGAATTTTGCAAGGGCAGCTTACTGTTGTTGACGTAAAGGGTTCTTGTTGAAGTATAACTTTGTAAAAATCCTTGCCTAACTTATCTGCTGCAGTTGGAGCATCATTTCCTATTCCTCTTTCTGCAGCAACGCCACCTGCCACGGCTGCACCAACTGCGGCAACAGTTTGGCCAGCAGTAACAGCAGGACCTGCTGTGCTGCTCAATGCTAGTACTCCAAGAGTACCAGCAGCACTTACACAAGCTCCAACAATTGCGGTTGAATTGGCCAATAGGGATTCTGCTTTTACCTCTGCATTCTCAAGCACCCAAAGAATAATAGCGGAATAGTCAAGTATTCCCAAGTATCTTTCTCTCCAGTCATTACCATCCTGGACAGCTGAGCTCCTCACAGGAGCTGATAAAATGTTTGATTCAGAAAAAATTTTGACAGCATTGCTAATTGAAGTATCTGCATATATTTCGATCACTGGAATGACGTAGCAAGGAACCTTTCAGGGTGCAAGAAAATATAATCTATTATTAGTATCACCTAAGTTTTATAGTATGTGAACATATTTGATTGAACACTAAATTTAATACAATAAATAAGAACAGAGGCGGAAAACTTAGAAAATGTGAAAGAATTATCGACTTATACTTAAGGACTCGACCAAAGTGTTTCTATCATAGTCGCACACTGTTTTTTCTAAATAATGTAACCAACAGACTATGCTGATAATACTCGTGCACTGTTATTTCAGAATGTAAAATACAAGCAATATAGTATGGCGAACAGTTTGCAAAGTTACACACATATTTCAAGCCTACTGAAAAGCACTGGGGTCACCTTGTATAGATTGATCACTGGGGTCACCTTGTATAGATTGATCACTGGGGTCACCTTGTATAGATTGATCAGTAGCTCGAGCGACAGTGTCATTTCAAATTGTAGAAGATGATGCAACAATTGCATTGCCATATACATGTGCTTCTACAACTGTATTTTGCATAACTTTTCAACCTGTAGACATTGCAACTGTATATTCCATCAATACATGTTGTAACTTATGACGAAGATCATAATATATATAGTATGATCAATTTTACTTTTCTGAATTTCCTCAACGGCTTATGCTACAGTGTTTGGAAATCCACAAGATATATTTTTCACTTACGGGCAGATTTTTTGCACCATTTGCCAACTCTGTTTGCTCTGTTTTTTGAGCCACTTGATTGTTAGCCTTAGCACCTAATAAATTATTCAGCTCACCATAATCAGTTTTAGAACATGTAGCAGCTGCAAAGTGGAGCTGTTTTTTTGTTAAAAGTTCATGCTTCCACCTCATGATCAGCTCCACCTTTTTAAACAACAGGTTTGAAAATAGCCTTATTAGCAGCCAATTTGTGATATGCCTGGAGTATGGTCTTTACCATATTAGAAATCGTTGGCAATAGTACCCTAACATGCTTTTCACTCGCAGTTAAACCAGGACTCTTATCAATATTTGTGATATCACCATCAGCCCATTCACAACCAAAGGCGTTAGCTGATACCAAAAGCCCATCAAATCCATGTTTCCCGACCAATGATAGAAAACAAAAAAACCAAAATTGTAACGACCCGATCGGTCATTTTGAGCTCCGACGCATCATTCAGCAGATTGAGGCCATGAACAACTTCATCTCAGGTATATTGACTTGTGTGTATGGTCAGAATTAAAATTCAAGAAGTTTGGAGTCAAATCTAAATGGAAATTCTCATTTTGAAACCTTAAAGTTGAAGAAATGAACTAGGATTGGAATTTTGAGAAAATGACCTCGGTATTGGGATCTAAAAGTTCCAGCATACTCGTATGATGATTTTGAACTTGGGCGCATGTCCGGATTTGGTTTTTGATAACCCGTGAGCATTTCGGCGTATGTGGTGGAAGCTAGTATTTTAGAAGAATTTCATAAAATTGGGTTGGAAGACATTTTAGATTTATAGATGTCCATTTGGGATTCTGAGTCTGGTAATAGATCCGTGTGGTGATTTTGGAGTTGGAAACGCGATCGGAAGTGAATTCGGATGTCCGGAGGTCATTTTGAAGTCATTTGGCTAAATATAGGAATTTGAAGGTTTATTAGAAAATTCGACCGGAAGTGAAAAATTTGATATCGGGGTCGGAATGTGATTCCAAAAGCTGAAGTCCATAATGTCGGATGTGACTTGTGTGCAAACTTTGAGTTAATTCGGATCGATTTTGGTAGGAAATGGGACAATTAATCTCTTTAAGGAAAGCTTAAGTTGGAAAAGTCAATCTAACGTTGACTTATGAGTTAGAGGGCTCGAAACTGAATTCCGATGATTTGGGTAGTTTCCGGGGATGATTTAAGACTTAGGAGCGCAATCGAAAGTAATTTTGGATGTCCGGTGAAGAAGTTAGCCTATTTTGGCGAAGTTGGAATTTTGGCGGAATCCGATCGATAGGTGATATTTTGATCCGGGAGTCGGAATGGAATTCCGACAGTTGAAGTAGCTTCATTAGGTGATTTTGGATATGTAATTTTCAGGTCATTCGGACATCGTTTGGTCGGGTTTTTGATCGAATGTGAATTTTGAAAGTTTAAGTTTAAGTTTGAATCGAATTCTAGGATTTTGGTGATTTTGATGTTTAAGGTATTGTTTTTATGATCCGAGCAAGTTTGAATGAAGTATTAGGTTGAGTTTGTATTTTTGGTTGAGGTCCCGAGGGCCTCGGGGTGATTTTGGATGCCTAACGGGCATTTTTGATTTTTGAAATAGTTGCTGTTGTAGCAGATTTGCAACAGCTTTTTGGCTACTTTGGGAGCTGATATCTTGTAATCTATAAAGAATCACAAAAAGTGCAAAACATGAAAGTTGTAGACCTTCGCGTCTAGTTTTCAGAAAGCTAAAAAACTCGTAATTTGGAGTTCTGTACTTGAAGTTATGATCGACAGAAAAGGATTGCTGGAGCAATAGGATGTACAACTTGTATAGCACAGGTGCAAGGTACAACTCGACGAAGCACGGGCGGATTCTTTTTTTACACGAAATTGGTTTATTTCTTTCATTGATTTCATTTCGTTTGGATGATTTTGGAGAGCTTCAAGAGGGTATTTCACCGGGTAAACATTGGAGGTAAGTTCTATGGTCTAAATACGCGATTTTATCTTAGAATTTTCAATTATTTCACTGTAAATGGGAGGATTAATGGGGGATTTTTGCCCTGAGACTGGGTTATGGTTAATCATTGATTTGAATGGGCAAACGGAGTCCGATTTTGATAAATGTTATACGTATGGACTCGTGTTGAGATAAGAAATCCGAATATATATATTTTGTAATTTTTCGAGAAGCGTACCGAAAGTCGAGTTTTGGCAACTTTGTGTTTTTTCATGTAATTTGATTGTGTTCGATTGGGTGTCAGATTGTCAATTGAAAATTTGAATCACCAATTCAATCAACATAAGTTGAAACGAAGGAAATAAATGCCATGGAACCTTAGTCACCATTTCCGTAAACAAATTCTTCTCTCGGTCGCAATTGCAGAACACAAGATGTTGGCTACATATATAGTATTGTTCATACTCGCCTCTCTAATTTTAGGTGAAACACTTGTGTTCTTGGGGATATGGTTGCATACCTCATTTCAAGAGCCAAAGCTTTGTCTCAACTTTACAAAGGAAATCGCCCTTTGATTGTAACAAGGATACATATATTGATGTTCTGCGTTTTGTTGTACTGGGTATACAGCACTAGTGTCATATTTTATAGCCGGTGAATTTTTCATGGCCCCATCAATTGGAGAGACGATGTTTCTATCTATCTCCTAATTATGCAGGCTTCTCTCCTAGTTTTGGCGTGCGTGGATGCTGGTTCGAGGAGCTAAGGCATTGCGGAGCTTGAGTTTTCGTAGGATCGAGATGGGTAATACTTGTAAATGATGTCCTGAGGGTTAGTAAACCATGGACTTGCACATCTTAGTGCTGTATTGAGGTGACTTGCACGCCGGATAACGGGCGTGGGGTAGAGCACCATTGAGGATTGTGACTTGGTCCGTCCCGCGTAATGAATAATAACACCTAATTGCTTGAAATTGAATTGCCATCCTAATAAAAGATATTAAGTATCATGAATTGGACTAATTATCATGCTTGGGCTTCGTGTCGATTATTTGAATCCTTCAGGGATTGGTATCACTGTCTTGATAACACTGTGCATATTTTTGTCTCGGTCTAAGGTTTATAAATGGTATTTTTCTACTAACAGTTTTATAAAGTTATGAAAAAATTGAACAATGTCTTAATGACATTTATAGCTATGAGCTAATATGATACTGTTGCCCGAGGGGCTTTTCTTGATCATTTGTTAGACTGATTGGGGCCGAGGGCCATATGTTAGAGCATGACGATTTATGTGAGCATATGCATACACATGCATGGATCGGACTGCACGCCGCAGTGGTATTTGGATCGGGTTGCGCGCCGCAGCAGGTGTGATATTGATATTGCGCTTGGGTTGTAGGAGCCCCTCCGGAGTCTGAACCCCCACAGTGAGCGCGGGCGCCTTTGCATGGATCGGGCTGTACGCCACAACGTCATATGCATTGCATGGCATACATACATTGGTTTACGTGTTCTACGTGGCATAACATTTAGCACTCATACATTACTGGCACACATGCATTATTTGCCTTATTGACCAGATCTCATGGTAGAAATTGTTAAGGAGTGCTGAGCCTGAGGTGCTAATTTGAGTGCAGACTTGCACTACTTGAGATTGTACTCTGGTATTGTTGTGTTATCATGAAAGAAAGAAAGCTAAAAATTGAGATTTCTAAATAATCTACTCATATATGCTGGAAAGGAATAAAAAGATAGTTCTGTATTGTGTAGCATGAGATAGTGCCTTGCGTGGTTTTCTTTCCTTCAGCATTATTTACTTTTATTACCGCTGAGTTGGAAGTAATCACACCCGACACCCTGCACCTTGTGTGCAGATCCAGTTACATCACAGCAGAGCTGATTTCTATAGCTGCTCGGGAGGGCATTTGGACAATCGAGGTAGCTGCCAGCATCCGCAGGACCTCACTTTCCAGCTTACTTTTATTCATGTTAATATCTATTTTCGCACTTGAGCACCATCGTAGACACTATCACCCTTTATATACTCTGTAGAGGCTCATGACTCGTGACTCCTAGTCTTTGGGAGGTGTTGTTGGTTTGGGACATGATCGCCGTATTAGAATATTTTCTTTGCGATTATTTGATCTTGATTATGCCTAAAAGTTGTTAAATGTGAGTTGTTGGCTCCGTGACTTTGTTGATTGGTCGGGATGGCCTAGTAGTGTGTTGGCGCCATCACAACCGGGTTTGGGGTCGTGATAAGTTGGTATCAGAGCCTAGGTTACTAGGCTTCATGAGTCTTGAGTTGGTTGGTAGAGTCTTGTGGATCGGTACGGGGACGCCTATACTTATCCTCGGGAGGCTGCAAACCTTTAGGAAACACTTCACATTTCTTGGAATTCTTATCGTGCGTACTTGATTCAGCTTGAGATATAATTCTTGGAAATTCCTTCCATACGCCTTTATGCACACTCGAACGCTCAGTAATATAATTGCCTTGATGGCGTGATTCCCTGATTGAGGGGCGAGATATGATCTCCGTGAGTTTATGTTGGGCCAGTCGGGAGGACATAAGGCCAGATCTTTGTCTGTGACTTGAGAACTACAGTGCTGATTTTACGAACTAGTATTATGAAGATTGTATGACCAGTATTGTTCCCAATCGTGGAAATGGCAGCTTGATAACAGATGAGCTGTTAGGTGTTAAAACTCTTATTGTGATTCGTTATGTAGCCCCTAGCTATGGGCGTGGTGAATATGTTCATGTCTCTTAGTGGAAAGGTAAAATGCATTACGTGTGGTAGTATGAGCTCAGGCTCAGAAAGATCAAATGTGTTATGCTATGTGCATTATGATGTCTTGTCAAATTTCAGATGTATTGTTAGGATGGTTTTGGTAATTCTCTGGCAGGTGGATAGGCCATATTACAAAGGAAACTCTGCCGAAATTTTTGGAAAATTTGAGACTTAGAAAAGATTTTTTGTCACCTAAGGAATGGTCTTAGCTGTTTTGTGTGAATGATTGCAAGAAGTGCAAAAGAATTAAGATTTCTGACGATTCGAGTCTCCGTCAAAGCTTATAAGTGACTCGAGTTTAATCTCATTGTAACATTTCGGCATCACTTGAGTAATAATGCTATGGGTGGTTAAAAGTTCTATGATGAATGGCTTCAAGACAAGTTGGGAGGTTGCTATTAAATAAATAATTGCAAGGTTGTGTGCTATGTGGGTACTGTCTTTAAGTATGTTGGGAAAATTGTGACAAGGTTATGGTGCTTCGTAGATGTGAAGAAATACTAGGATGTTTTGAACTACTGTTGGTAAGGAATGTTCGGTGTATAGAAAAGAAAGATAGCGAATTGTACTTGTAAGTGATCATGTTCTGCGATGTCATAGTTCAGACAAAACACGAGCGGTTCTGTTCAATAGGACAGTTGAATTACACTTGAATAAGGGTGAATGACGCCCGAGAATGGTTTTGCAGTGTTCAAGATTTTGCTTGTAACAGTCAGGTGCCTTAAGATTGGGTATGTGGCTAAAGACGGCGGTTTCGTTAGAAATGATCAAGGCTTGTGTTACATCATGTGAACGATGGGATTCTATGTATCCGTATTGGGAAGTAATGATAACAAATTCAAAATCGCAGGAAGTTCTTCAAAATAAAGTGTTGTAGAATGTGGTACTTCTAGGAAACATTGAGAGAGTATTCAGTGGCCTATGGGTCTTAGACCGTGTGGTCTTATGTACGAGTCTCATGGGGTAACATGAGTTGAGGTATTGTGGTGCTACAGTAAAGAGAATATTAAATTTAAGATGAATCAGAAAGAAAATTGGGTAAATGGAGTAACTTGTTAATAAACCGGAACGGTATGATGAGGATACGATTAACTCCTGGTATGTGTTCGAAGTAATGAGTCTTGTAGATATGGTGCAACAAAGCTCTTGAGTGCTGGCAGTTGCGTAGCTCGACGTGGGTAAAAGGACTCGGTCCTGACAGTTAAACTTATGCAATGAATTGGGAGAAAGAGTTTGCGATGTGTTATGTATTCGTACAAGGAAGTGTGGAATCAGGCATAGCGATTCATGTGCTATATACTTGGTGGAGACTAGAAGTTCTCGTAATCCGCCTATGCAGTGGTGGTATATCAAGTGTATCGGTACCGTTTAGCGATTATTAAAAACTGGAAGCCCTAGCGACTCTCTCTTTACTTGATATGATGAATTTGAATAATGATATACGATTGTAGACTGGTTGTCATAAGTCAGGTTGTCTAGATTAATGTGATATGGACTATTTTAGAAAATGCCACAAACTGCGTAGAAGAGTGGATCAGATTATGCTCCAGCAGGGTAGATGTACCCTAGGGCCAGCGGACGGCTGGTAGGTATTGCTTTTTCAGTTGGGCCTTTGTGGCGGATGTCAGTGTAGAGGTATCTACCATTGATTCAATTCCGGTATTGAGGAACGTTGTCGGATGCATTTCATGTGGCTGAGCTTGAGGCTATATATATGTTTGTTGTAATGAACAACTTGACTCATTGTGCATTTCCTCTTGCGAGATTTATGCGTGGATTGGGTGGCACATCGCCACAGGTATGGTATCTGGATCGGGTGGCACGCTGCCACGGGTATGTTATTGGAACGGGTTGCGCGCCGCAACAGTGTGATGTGGAAAATATAGTTTGCTATAAGTTACTTTGTATACAATACTTCCTAGCTTCTAAGGAATAGTCCGTATTGGGTACCGCTCGGGGAATAGCACATCGGTTGTGTCCATTCATGATTTGATAGCATATATTAAATGTATCACCGCGAGTGTGATTGATTGCTTGAGTTCAGACCTAAATATGTGTGTGGCTGACCGTTTTAAGCATGGTGACTTGATGTGCTCCATGAGTAATAGTGCTTGGATAGAATCGTGAGTCGTGGTAGGCCACGTGATGTTATGACATTTCGAGGAGGGTTCATGTACTCTAATTCTATGATGTGAGACGAGATCTCAGTTACGTGTTGTGATGGAATTGATGAATTTGAATTACAACTCTTTTGTGTGAGTCAGTTGTCATGATTCGAGTGTGTTCAGATCATTTCTTATTTGAGCCCGTGTTTTGCTCGTCATGGCTTAGGCCGATGAGGAGGTGTCATATTACCACTGTGGTGTGTTATAATCAAAATGATCGTTGGAGTCATTAATGACTGTGAACATAAGTAATTTCAGCTAGATAAAAAGGTAATATCGAGGTTTGGCTCCAAAATCCGTTGTAATCTGATCAAAAGAGAAATGGCTTCATAAATGGTTGATCTGAGGAATTGTTACGGTTTAGCCCATGTTTTATTTATCGTTGGCAGTATATGAAAGTGTTGGAATAAGACTTCAACTAATAAGAGGTTTCCATCGGTATTTAGGTATTGTAGGCAACTGTAGTAAATAAAGAATGTTATTGTTGTCATATGAGTAAAGTGATGCGTAAGTGTAAATTGAAAAAAGTTATGCATTAATGTTTGGGTACAATGTGTGGAGATTGATATGGTGGTCGAATGATGGAAACAGACTTGGCAGGAAATTCAGGGTGTTGGAATTTGGCCTAATGGCTTATTCGCTTGAATAAAGAATTATATCTACAGAATTATATAGCTAATGTAATCAACTAAGTAGTGGTAGCACGGGAAGGTGCATGATGTATTAAACAACTTATTTGAGACTACATCATTATAGTTCTCAGCACGTTCGAGGACGAACATATGTTTAAGCGGGGGAGATTGTAACGACCCAACCGGTTGTTTTGAGCTCCGACGCGTCATTCAGCAGATTGAGGCCGTGAACAACTTCATCTCAGGTATATTGACTTGTGTGTATGGTCAGAATTAAAATTCAGGAAGTTTGGAGTCAAATCTAAATGGAAATTCTCATTTTGAAAGCTTAAAGTTGAAGAAATGAACTAGGATTGGAATTTTGAGTAAATGACCTCGGGATTGGGATCTAAAAATTCCAACATGCTCGTATGATGATTTTGAACTTGGGCATATGTCCGGATTTGGATTTTGATAACCCGTGAGCATTTCGGCGTATATGGTAGAAGTTAGTATTTTAGAAGAATTTCATAAATTTGGGTTGGAAGGTATTTTAGAGTTATAGATGTCCATTTGGGATTCTGAGTCTGGGAATAGATCCGTATGGTGATTTTGGAATTGAGAACACGATCGAAAGTGAATTCGAATGTCCGGAGGTGATTTTGAAGTCATTTGGCTAAATATAGGAATTTGAAGGTTTATGAGAAAATTCGACCGGAATTGAAAATTTTGATATCGGGGTCGGAATGCGATTCCGAAAGTTGGTGCAAGTCCGTAATGCCGGATGTGACTTGTGTGCAAACTTTGAGTCAATTCGGATCGATTTTAGTAGGAAATGGGACAATTAATCTCTTTGAGGAAAGCTTAAGTTGGAAAAGTCAACCCAACATTGACTTATGAGTTAGAGGGCTCGGAACTGAATTCCGATGCTTCGGTTAATTTCGAAGGATGATTTAAGACGTAGGAGCGCAATCGGAAGTAAATTTTGAGGTCCGGTGAAGAAGTTAGCCTATTTTGGCGAAGTTGGAATTTTGGCGAAATCCGATCGATAGGTGATATTTTGATCCGGGAGTCGGAATGGAATTCCGACAGTTACAGTAGCTTCGTTAGGTGATTTCGGATATGTCTGCAAATTTTCCGGTCATTCGGACATCGTTTGGTCGGGTTTTTGATCGAATGTGAATTTTGAAAGTTTAAGTTTAAGTTTGAATCGAATTCTAGGATTTTGGTGATTTTGATGTTTAAGGTATCATTTTTATGATCCGAGCAAGTTTGAATGAAGTATTAGGTTGAGTTTGTATTTTTGGTTGAGGTCCCGAGGGCCTCGGGGTGATTTCGGATGCCTAACGGGCATTTTTGGTTTTGGAAATAGTTGCTGTTGTAGCACATTTTCAGCAGCTTTTTGGCTACCTTGGGAGCTGATATCTAGTAATCTATAAGGAATTACAAAATGTGTAAAACACAAAAGTTGTCGACCTTCGTGTCTCGTTTTCAGAACGCTAAAGAACTCGTAATTTGGACATCTGTACTCGAAGTTATGGTCCACAGAAAAGGACTGCTGGAGCAATAGGATGTACAACTTGTATAGCACAGGTGCAAGGTACAACTCGACGAAGCACGGGCAGATTCTTTTTTTACACGAAATTGGTTTATTTCTTTCATTGATTTCATTTCGTTTGGATGATTTTGGAGAGCTTCAAGAGGTGATTTCACCGGGTAAACATTGGAGGTAAGTTCTATGGTCTAAATACGCGATTTTATCTTAGAATTTTCAATTATTTCATTGTAAATGAGAGGATTAATGGAGCATTTTTGCCCTAAGTCTGGGTTATGGTAAATCATTGATTTGAATGGGCAAACGGAGACCGATTTTGATAAACTTTATATGTATGGAATCGTGTTGAGATAAGGAATCCGAATATGTAACTTTTGTAATTTTTTGAGAAGCGTACCGAAAGTCGAGTTTTGGCAACTTTGTGGTTTTTCATGTAATTTGATTGTGTTCGATTGGGTGTCAGATTGTCAATTGAAAATTTGAATCACCATTTCAATCAACATAAGTTGAAACGAAGGAAATAAACGACATGAAATCTTAGTCACCTTTTCCGTAAACAAATTCTTCTCACGGTCGCAATTGCAGAACACAAGATGTTGGCTACATATATATTATTGTTCATACTCGCCTCTCTAATTTTGGGCGAAACACTTGTGTTCTTGGGGATATGGTTCCAGACCTCATTTCAAGAGCCAAAGCTTTGTCTCAACTTTACAAAGGAAAACGCCCTTTGATTGTAACAAGGATACATATATTGATGTTCTGCGTTTTGCTGTACTGGGTATACAACACTAGTGTCATATTTTATAGCCGGTGGATTTTTCATGGCCCCATCAATTGGAGAGATGATGTTTCCATCTATCTCCTAATTATGCAGGCTTCTCTCCTCGTTTTGGCTTGCGTGGATGCTGGTTCGAAGAGCTAAGGCGTCATAAAACTTGAGTTTTCGCCGGATCGAGGTGGGTAATACTTGTAAATGATGTCCTGAGGGTTAGTAAACCCCGGACTTGCACATTTTAGTGCTGTATTGAGGTGACTTGCACGCCGGATAACGGGCGTGGGGTAGAGCACCATTGGGGATTGTGACTTGGTCCGTCCCGCGTAATGAATAATAACACCTAATTGCTTGAAATTGAATTGACATCCTAATAAAAGATATTAACTATCATGAATTGGACTAATTATCATGCTTGGGCTTCGTGCCGATTATTTGAATCCTTCAGGAATTGGTATCACTGTCTTGATAACACTGTTCACATTTTTGTCTCGGTCTAAGGTTTTTAAATGGTATTTTGCTACTCATCATTTTTATAAAGTTATGAAAAACTTGAACAATGTCTTAATGACATTTCTTGCTGTGAGCTAATATGATATTGTTGCCCGATGGGCTTTTCTTGATCATTTGTTAGACTGATTGGGGTCGAGGGCCATATGTTAGAGCATGACGATTTATGTGAGCATATGCATACACATGCATGGATAGGACTGCATGCCGCAGTGGTATTTGGATCGGGTTGCGCGCCACAGCAGGTGTGATATTGATATTGCGCTTGGGCTGTAGGAGCCCCTCCGGAGTCTGAACCCCCACAGTGAGCGCGGGTGCCTTTGCATGGATCGGGCTGTACGCCACAACGTCATATGCATTGCATGGCATACATACATTGGTTTACGTGTACTACGTGGCATAACATTTAGCACTCATACATTACTAGCACACATGCATTATTTGCCTTATTGACCATATCTCCTGGTAGAAATTGTTAAGGAGTGCTGAGCCCGAGGGGCTGATTTGAGTGCAGACTCGCACTGCTTGAGATTGTACCCAGGTATTGGTGTGTTATCATGAAAGAAAGAAATCTAAAAATTGAGATTTCTAAATAATCTACTCACATATGCTGGAAAGGAATAAAAAGATAGTTCTCTATTGTGTAGCATGAGATAGTGCCTTGCGTGGTTTTCTTTCATTCAACATTATTTACTTTTATTACCGCTGAGTTGGAAGTACTCACACCTGACTCCCTGCACCTTGTGTGCAGATCCAGGTACATCACAGTAGAGCTGATTTCTATAGCTGCTCGGGAGGGCATTTGGACAATCGAGATAGCTGCCAGCGTCCGCAGGACCTCACTTTCCAGCTTACTTTTATTCATGTTAATATCCATTTCCGCACTTGAGCATCATCGTAGACACTATCACACTTTATATACTCTGTAGAGGCTCATAACTCGTGACTCCTGGTCTTTGGGAGGTGTTGTTGGTTTGGGACATGATCCCCGTATTAGAATATTTTCTTTGTGATTATTTGATCTTGATTATGCTTAAAAATGGTTAAATGTGAGCTGCTGGCTCCGTGACTTTGTTGATTGGTCGGGCTGGCCTAGCAGTGTGCTGGGCGCTATCACAACCAAGTTTGGGGTCGTGACAAAAACAGCATCCATAAGGCGTAAGTGTTTTTTTTTGTAAACATATGTTACTAAAGAAGACTGTAAAAGAATTAAACAGTTAGATGTATATTTTAAATGCAGTACGTATCAATTATTTTGATATTTTTTAAAAGGAAAGATTAAACAGAATGCAAACGAAAGTGTGAGCTTGATATCAATTAGCTACCTATGGAATTAACATATTAATTTTAAGCCTTCATAAAACCACTGAAATAGTATGTGTAAATGGTATATAAAGTGTATAAGACTATATCGGTGAAGTGGATATCTGAATTTTACTTAAGTCGCTATACTAATGAATGTTAAAAAGATGCAATATAGTATGGTGAAAAGTTTGTGAAGTTACACACATATTGCAAGACCGGTGAAAAGTTTGTGAAGTTACACACATATTTCAAGGGTCTTGCACAGGAGATAATTGTGAAGAAACTGAAGTAGAGTGTTACCTTATCATAATTCACCGTGATTTAGACTTAATAGTTGGAGACATTGGAAGTGACGTATTCATTGGCATACTAATGCATTCTTTCTCCAATTTGCGCAACTCTTTGTTTCTGTACAGTTAATTATCTCATTGTTGTTGTTCAAATGAAAATTTAAGGAAGCAGAAGGCTTTATTATAAGATGTATATGCTAGCATTATAATTATAATTTTATAGAAATAACAGAAATTGGTACCAAATGACTTTGTTGAATTCCAAGTATGTTTCCATCATATCATAGACTATTAAAAACTTTGATCACAGCAACTGCAAAATTAAACAGGTTATTAGCAGCATTTCAATTTATTTCATTTCAAACAAATATTAAATGGCTAAAAAAATAAAATGGTAGAAGTAAAACATACCTAATGAAGTAGTGAGCTATTATTTGTGCAGTTTTGTCACAATATGGTATACCAAACAGAGAAGCATGATGGAAAAGATTTTCCTAATTGTATTGATGTTTCGTTTCATTCTCCAAGTAAATTTCGGAAAACCTCTTTATAAACCACATTAATCGCTGCATTTGATATTTCACCATTATCGTCATAAACCAAAATCTTTAATCCCTTTCTTGTTGTAACACGTGATAAAGCAACGTAAAGTTGTCCATGGGTGAAGACTGGTTTTTTCAGATATAACCCAACATGAGATAAAGATTGTCCTTGACTTTTGTTTATCGTCATTGGAAACGATACAACAATGGGAAATTGTCTTCGTTGGAATTTGAAAGGAATTCTTGGGTCAGGTGGAGTTAATGACATTCTTGGAGTGAAGACCTTTTATCCAGCCATATTTCCCGAAAATTTTTTTGCCTCAATAACTCGATCTCCCAGTCTAGTGATGATTCATCTTGTTCCATTACAAAGTCCTGAAGATGGATCTATATTTCTCAATAACATCACTGGGACTCCAACCTTCAAAGTTATAACATTATTTGAAATTCACGAACACTTAATAGTGTTTAGAAATCCAGGTGTATGTACGTGTTCCAAACCTGTACAAACATCGTCAGACATGCAAATTGCATCGGAACTAAGATAAGTTTTTGGTTGACTATTGTTGACCGAAACGATGTATTCGTTGATTGATTCAACCATGTCAAGAGTGGGAGCAAGCATTCCTTTTTTGCAGGTATGATATATCACTACAATGAGCTAAGAAATTCGGATATGTAGTTTCAACAATAGCTGAAATTGGATCCTCACAATTGTTGATGATAAGATCATCAGGGATGTCAACTTTATCGATACCATCAATTGAATTTCCAATAGTGCCATCACCTATTGCTAAAATCCATTCAGAAAATTGTTTTAGCTCATTAAGCTATGATCCTTCTATATTTCCTTCAGACCTCATATTTTTTGTTAGCTTTAAAACTTCACAATTATTCCACAAATATGAAGAATTAAGGGTAGCATTAACAATATCTTGTCTAGTACCTTTAGGAATAACTGGAAGTATTTGTCTAAAGTCATCACCAAGAACAACAGTTTTTCCTCCAAATGGACGTTGTAAATTGGATGGATGTTCAAATCTAAGAATATCTCTAAGAGTTCTGTCCAGAGCTTCAAAACAATATTTGTGCATCATTGACGCTTCATACCAAATTATTAACTTTGTCTGCACAATTAATTTTGATAAAAGAGTACCTTGTTTGATATTACATGTTGAATCTTCAGTTGCATTAAGTGGGATTGCAAATCTAGAATGAGTAGTTCGACCTCCTGCTAATAAAAGAGAAGCAATGCCACTTGATACAACTGTTAAAACAATATCTCTTTTACATCTGATGGCAGATGACAATGTCCTCCAAATAAATGTCTTCCCAGTCTGTCATGACCCTAGTTCACCAATCGTGAACCTGTCATGATGGCACCTAGTCTTCACCACTAGGTAAGCCTAGCACGATGCGGAATATACAATTTCATGAACAAAAAAAAGGATAAGACAACAGCGGAAAAACGTAAATGAAATGTCATAAGTGCCGCTTGGCACATACACTTCGCCAAAACACACTAAGTAACATACTACCAAGACCCGAAAACCCACGGGCAACACAGACTAAGAGAAGAGTACAACTGTGGCCTATACATCAAGAATGTCTAAACAACGAGAATAAGGGAAAATAACTGCTATCACTAATGATAATAGAAGGAGACTGTCTGGATCCGCGGACGTGGCAGATCGTACCTCAAGTCTCCTGAAGTGCTGCTAGACCACCTAAAATGTGTCTGTCCTGATGTACCTGGATCTGCACAACAAAAGTGTGCAGAAGAGTAGTGTGAGTATACCACGGCGGTACTCAGTAAGTGCCAAGTAACCTCGATGTAGTAGTGACGAGGAAGGTCAGGGCCCTACCGAGAGATAATAACACAATGATAATAACAATAATAAGCAGTTTAAAGAAGAATGAGTCCGAAATAACAACAATAAAGTAATTACTGCAACCGTCTACAATTAAGCTACAACAAGTAACCAACCCAACATAAATTTAATTCAGCAAGTCAAGGATCTACCGGAATTGAACCCACAGTCCCTCTCTATATCATACAACTCAGGATCTCTGAGAATTGAACCCGCAGTCCCTACATTAGTGTCTCTGGGTCTCCCGGAATTGAACCCGCATCCCTAGGATATCCGGGAATTAAACCCGCAGTCCGTACCTCAATATCTCAGGATCTCCGGGAATCGAACGCGCAGTCCGTGTGTCAATAACTTAGGATCTCTGGGAATCGAACCCGCAGTCCGTGTCTCAATAGCTCAGGATCTTCTGGAATCGAACCCGCAGTCCGTGTCTCAATAGCTCAGGATCTCCGGGAATCGAACTCGCAGTCCGTAACTCAATATCTTAATAAAATCCGGGTCTCCGAAAATCGAACCCGCAGCCCTTGGATCTCCGGGAATTGAATCTGCAGTCCACAACACTACAACTCCGGGTCTCCGGGAATCGAACTCTCAGCCCTTGGATCTCCGGGAATTGAACCCGCATTCCACCAACACAAACAATAAAAAGGAAAGCACAGAGAAATATGAAATACATAACTACAATTACACCAAACCAGTATCAATCAATTCCAAGAAGTTCAAGTAAGACAAATAGGAACTTAGACAGATAATCCTATCTAACCATGCTTTTCTAACGAATATCACGTAAATGTTACAATTTAATCAGCTAAATAACAGAATTATCACGATTTGAACAATTCAAGTAAGGTGGTTTCCAACAATCAGCGCATGTACACGCCCGTCACCTTGCGTGCAAGGCATTTAAATTAATACATAATATCCTAGGGGAGAAGGTTCCCCCACACGAGGTTACACAAGCCACTTACCTCGATTCCGGTACGAAACCGCTAAGATACAACTTTCTTGTCAAGAAATCTGATCAAAATCAATAGAAATACATCAAAATAGGCCAATTGGGCATTACCCAATCGAAAAAATTTGAATTACACCAAAAACTGCAAAGTTGCCAAAACTCGACTTTTGGTACACTTCACGAATAATTCTAAAATCACATTTTCCGAATCCTCGTCTCGCCAGGAGTCCGTACATACCAAATTCACAAAAATCGGAGTTCATTTGACCCCTTAACTCACTATTTCTATCCAAGAGGGTTTTCTACCCTTTTCAACAAAAATTCTCAAATTAAATACCAAAACTTACAATAGATTTGAGTTATACAACCAAAATTGAGTTAAGAGTACTTACCCCGTTGTTCTCTATGAAAATCGAACCAAAAATTACCTTATCCGAGCTCCAAATCGCAAAAATGGAAAATGGGTTCGAAGTCCCATTTCCAAAACTTAACATTTTGTCCGGCACTATTCACGTCACTGTTCACTGTTCACCCCACGGTACTGTTCACGCACGGGTACTGTTCACTGTTCATAAAATGCAACAGCTTGCTTTTAAAGAAAATCACAGCACAGCTATTTTTCACTAAAATGGTTCTAACTCCATCATACGAACTCAAATTTAGACGATTCTTTTTTCTATGGCTCCGTAATTTTGATATGGGTCTAGTGGTTCAAACAAAAATAAATTTGGAGCTCATTTTCTCATTTTAATACCAATTTCGCTCGTTAAACAATTAACTCACACATCGCATCAAAAACCCAATCGTGACTTGATGAAATTAAACCAAAATTTCTAGATCAGTCCTATAATTCATGATTTAAATTCTCGAAGTCTCGAAATCAAATTTGGATCTCTAGAACTAAAAATAGATCTTTGGATCATTACATTTATACTCAAAATGGCAAAATCTTCCAAAAATGACCCGTTGGACATCCGAAACACGCCCGAGACCCCCGAGACCTCAACAAAATATACAGACATGATCTATTACCTCATTCCAACTTGCTCGAATCATAAAATTACTATCGTTAACATCCAAATCGTCCGTTTTCAGGAAATTCAAGTTTAAGTTTAACTATAAGTTTCAAAATTCTTATTCGATCAAAAGCTCGATCAAACGACGTCCGAATGACCTGAAAATTTGCAGACATATCCAATATCATCTAACGAAGCTACAGCAACTCTAGGAATTCCATTCCGACCCTCGGATCAAAATCTCATCTATCAACATGAAGTCGCTAAAATACTAACTTCGCCAAAATAGGCTAACTTCTTCACCGGACCTCCAAAATTACTTCCCATTGCGCTCCTAAGCCTTAAATCATCACCCGGAGCTAACCGAATCATCGGAATTCAATTACGAGCCTTCTAACTCACAAGTCAACATCCGGTTGACTTTTCCAATTTAAGCCTTCTTAAAAGAGACTAAGTGTCTCATTTCCAACTACAATAAATCCAATTCTACCCGATCAACTCAAATACTGATATTGAAACATATAGCAACATAATACGGGGAAAATGGGGCGATAATACCTGAGACGATGGGTCTGGTCATCACATTCTCCCCAACTTAAATAGACGCTCGTACTTGAGCGGACCCTGAGTTGTACTAGAAGCAATCCAATAGCTGAATAGCCTTACCAAGCATATACTCGGGGTGACTCCACGTCATCCTATCTCATAAGGATCCGACAATACAATATAGCTGAGATTTTACAATCTGTTTAGTCCATAAACCATAGAACTACATTTCACTTACTGAAATCTTACACAAGTTCAGAACCTCGCTTTTTTTTTACTCAGACTAGGCTCGAACCGGCTATAATAATCCACATCTGCAACCTCAACTGCAGTTATATAATATACCATATAACTTAAACACAAGCAGCGATAGCTTCCATTCATAACAGCTGCCCATGACAACCAAATATCGTTAGAAAATCTCTTGATAGATAAAGTCTTATTTCAATACCTTTATATATTGCCAACGGCAACAGTAACACGCGATAATCGTATCCATTCCTTAGGTCATCCATACACGATCCATTTTCTTCTTGAACAATACAACAATAGATTTCCAGGCCAAACTTTGATATAAACTCTCTAGTAAGTCTAAATCACATCTGTTTGTATTCATTAATGACTCCACGATTATCTCAAATTCAATGCACCACTCTGGTGATATGGCACCTCATCACACGACTAAGCCACAACTTGCATAATCCACGTAGCAGTAAGAAACGGTCTGGACATACTCCAGCCATGACAACTGACTCTAACAAAAGAGTTGTACCTCAAGCTCATCAATAACATTACAACACAATGCTGAGACCATGTCTCGTATCATAAAATAGAACACATGCATCTACCTCGAAAGATCATAATCAATTCTCCATACAACGCACAATTATCATACTTGATCCCAGTTTCCACCGTGCAACACGCACACATTTGATACTCATTCATTCCATGAAAGATGCTCAATATTTACCTGTGATACTGAGCAAACCCGAATACCACCAATGAACCCAACAATAACATGCCAAAATACTATTGAAATATAATCAGTTTAATCACATTGCCTTTTTTTTGAGACATATACTCTCGTCAAATCACTTCCACTTAGCAATACCGTTTTCCTTAATCATCTGAAGATCATTTATCTAATCACTTAGAAGGAATCACTACATATCACATGCTCTGCCTGACATATACAGATCTTGTTCACATTCTTACAATATTGAGTCGACAGATAAGATATGTATAAATTCATAACCACTGCCGAAACAATGATTCATTAAGCCTACACTCTTGGCAAGAACTATCACCTCATTCTGAGCCAAACAATGGTCTTAGCTCTTTAATTTTACTTCACATACTCTGATTGCACTGATCTCAAATTCAATGATCTCGTCTTACCCAGTACGAACTGTTCGGGTAATAAGCCACTCCAGACATAATTATAAGTCGCATATGAGGCCCCAATGTGCCAATATCTACCAATTCAAATGCAATACAAAAGAAAACAATCTCTAGAAGGGATCATCAAATCCTACGCACTAATATAGACTTTCCTGAGAAAACAGGAAGCAAGGCATATAAAATAGTATATACAAAGCTATGTTCAATATCATACTGTTGCGGCGTGCAACCCGATCCATATAACATACCCATGCCGGCGTGCCACCCGACCCACACATAGATCTCACATAAGGAGATACACATCGAGCCAATTCTGCTCATTACAACATAATACCGAGTATCGGTTATACGCATGCTAAGTGCAAAAAGCTATCTCTGAGGGCATATAGCAGTATAGCTAAAAGAAATCAAGCACAGCTGAGGTGCGATATACAGTCTGAATTTCAAGAGCCAAGATGCTCATATAACATCATTCCTACGCGAATTCTCAACATATAGCAATTTCTCAAGTCGTCTCACAATTCACACAGCGCAATGCATCACTACGCGAAATATTTTTCAAAGAAACATCAACTGAATTACTCCTCCATGAGGACCGCGTTACAAAAATGCACACATGTGGTCTGATATAGAGCCATTATTCACATTAAATATATCCATCAACTTCACATTCTAATCACACTGAACTAGTATGATAACCTTTCAAAGGTCCATAATGACTTTTAATATTTCTTTTTTCATAAGGCACAAAAGCAACCATTACAATCGGGGTAATATCCCCCAGTTCACAACCCAATATGCCAAGTGCCTTCTAGACATGATTCTTTAATTTTACGACATCATCACAACCTTCATACTTGGTTTACATCATTAATCAATCAAGTGATCACATGCCACACTTATATAATATTCCTGTGGGACACACTCCCACAACCTACCATATGAATATCCGGAGCGTACCTCCAAACCACCAGTCGTACTAACGCTGTAAAGCGATCAAGAATAATTAACCAGGGCACAAAGCCCTTTCTGCACAAAATTGTTCTCAAGTTATGCTTAAGGCACTACCAATTTACTTTAACAATTGAAACTTCTTTCCTGCTCATCTGACTTCATGACATCTGTGTAAAAAAATATTCCTTCACTCGTGTCATTCTCGACCCAATTTCCCCAACCAGAATTGGTTCGCCAGTATACCTTAAGATCGAACCAACATAGCATATAACCGTGCAACCAGCTAATCAGTAGCAACCTCCACAACTTGGCTCGAAGCCATCTATCATGAAACATTCAAAAACATAAAAAAAATACTTTTACTCTAATGGTGCCGCAATATTATAGTGAGGTTAAACTCACTCTTTCACAAGCTTGTGGAGATACGAATCATCAGAAATTTTAACTCTTCTACAATTCTTGCATTTAGTTACACAACAGTTAAGCCCACTCCTTAGGAGACAATTTTTTTTTATTATTACTAAGTCCCAAAATTTTCAAAATTTTCGGCAGAGTTTCCTTTGTAATTGGGCCTATCCACCTGCCAGAGAACCACCAAAATCATCCTAACAACACGTCCACAAATTTACAAAGCATCACAATGTATATCAACAACATTAATCTCAATACCACCTGTATTATATTATCAAAATTGATACGTGGATATGCGTTTCACCTATTTGAATCATAACACATAGAAAATACATTTCAACCCTCCATTATCTGCGCAATTCCACCAAGTAAGAACATTTTCATTCCTTAATATTTTTGTATACCTTCCACTGCCATACACATTACATAGTACCAACATACTCAATACATAGCTATCTAGCTGTCATTCCCACAATTAGGGACAATACTGAACATATAAGTTCATAATACCAACTTGCAAAATTGGCACCTCGGTGCTCAAGCCATAGGCAAAGATTCGGCCTCAAGTCCTCCAAACCGGTCCAACATAAAACTTACGGAGATTACATCTTGCCCCACAATCCGGGAGTCACAAGACATCAAGGCGATTATATTACTGAGCACTCGAGTGCGCATACAGACGTGTGGAAAGGAATTTCAATAATTATATCTCAAGCTGAATCAAGTACGCACGATAAGGAATCCAAAAGAAATGAAGAGTTTCCTAAACAGTTACATAGCCTCTCGTAGATAAATACAGACGTCTCCGTATTGATCAGCGAGACTCTAAGTAACCGGTTTGTGTCCCATGACTCCAATGAATCTAGAGCTCTGATACCAACTTGTCACGACCCTAGTTCACCAATCGTGAACCTGTCATGACGGCACCCAGTCTTCACGACTAGGTAAGCCTAACACGATGCGGAATATACAATTTCATGAACACAAAAAAAAGGATAAGATAACAGCGGAAAAATGTAAATGAAATGTAATAAGTGTCGCGTGGCATATACACTTCGCCAAAACACACTAAGTAACATACTACCAAGACCCGAAAACCCACGGGCAACACAGACTTAGAGAAGAGTACAACTGTGGCTCTATACATCAAGAATGTCTAAACAACGAGAATAAGGGAAAATAACTGCTATCACTAATGAGAATAGAAGGAGACTGTTTGGATCCGCGAACGTGGCAGATCGTACCTCAAGTCTCCTGATGTGCTGCTAGATCACCTAAAATGTGCCTGTCCTGATGTACCTGGATCTGCACAACAAAAGTGTGCAGAAGAGTAGTATGAGTACACCACGGCGGTACTCAGTAAGTGCCAAGCCTAACCTCGATGTAGTAGTGACGAGGAAGGTCAGGGCCCTACCGAGAGATAATAACACAATGATAATAACAATAATAAGCAGTTTAAAGAAGAATGAGTCCGAAATAACAACAATAAAGTAATTACTGCAACCGTCTACAATTAAGCTACAACAAGTAACCAACATAACATAAATTCAATTCAGCAAGTCAAGGATCTACGGGAATTGAACTCGCAGTCCCTCTCTATATCCAACAACTCAGGATCTCCGGGAATTGAACCCGCAGTCCCTACATCAGAGTCTCTGGGTCACCGGGAATCGAACCCGCAGCCCTAGGATCTCCGGGAATTGAACCCGCAGTCCGTACCTCAATATTTCAGTATCTTCGGGAATCGAACCCGCAGTCCGTGTCTCAATAGCTTAGGATCTCCGGGAATCGAACCCGCAGTTGGTGTCTCAATATCTCAGGATCTCCGGGAATCGAACCCGCAGTCCGTGTCTCAATAGCTCAGGATCTCCGGGAATCGAACCCGTAGTCCGTATCTCAATATCTCAATAAACTTCGGGTCTCCGGGAATCGAACCCGCAACCGTTGGATCTCCAGGAATCGAACCCGCAGTCCATATCTCTATAACTCAGGATCTCCGGGAATCGAACTCGCAGCCCTTGGATCTCCGGGAATTGAACCCGCAGTCCACCAACACAAACAATAAAAAGGAAAGCACAGAGAAATATGAAATACATAACTACAATTACACCAAACCAGTATCAACCAATTCCAAGAAGTTCAAGTAAGACAAATAGGCACTAAGACAGATAATCCTATCTAACCATGCATTTCTAATGAATATCAGGTAAATGTTACAATTTAATCAGCTAAATAATAGAATTATCACGATTTGAACAGTTCAAGTAAGGTGGTTTCCAACAATCTGCGCATGTACATGCCCGTCACCTCGCGTACAAGGCATTTAACTTAACACATAATATCCTAGGGGAGAAGGTTCCCCCACACGAGGTTAGACAAGCCACTTACCTCGATTTCGGTACGAAACCGCTAAGAGACAACTCTCTTGCCACGAGTATCGGCCTCCACAGGTGTAGAATCTGATCAAAATCAATAGAAATACATCAAAATAGGCCAATTAGGCATTACCCAATCGAAACAATTCGAATTACACCAAAAACTGCAAAGTTGCAAAAACTCGACTTTCGGTACGCTTCACAAAAAATTCTAAAATTCACATTTTCCGAATCCACGTCTCGCCACGAGTCCGTACATACCAAATTCACAAAAATCGGAGTTCATTTGTCCCCTTGACTCACTATTTCTATCCAAGAGGGTTTTCTACCCTTTTCAACAAAAATTCTCAAATTAAATACCAAAACTTGCAATAGATTCGAGTTATACAACCAAAATTGAGCTAAGAGTACTTACCCCATTGTTCTCTATGAAAATCGGACCAAAAATTGCCTTATCCGAGCTCCAAATCGCAAAAATGAAAAATGGGTTCGAAGTCCCATTTCCAAAACATAACATTTTGTACGGCACTATTCACGTCGCTGTTTGCTATTCACTATTCACCCCACGGTTACTGTTCACGCACGGGTTCTGTTCACCGTTCATAAAATGCAGCAGCTTTTTTTTTTAAAGAAAATTGCAGCACAACCATTGTTCACTAAAATGTTCTAACTCCATCATACGAACTCAAAATTAGACGATTCTTTTTTCTATGGCTCCGTAATTTTGATATGGGTCTAGTGGTTCAAACAAAAATAAATGTGGAGCTCATTTTCTCATTTTAATACCAATTTCGCTCGTTAAACAATTAACTCACATATCGCGTCAAAAACCCAATCGCGACTTGATGAAATTAAACCAAAATATCCAGATCAGTCCTATAATTCATGATTTAAATTCTAGAAGTCTCGAAATCAAATTTGGATCTCTAGAACTAAAAATAGACCTTTGGATCATTACATTTATACTCAAAATGGCAAAATCTTCCAAATATGACTCGTTGGTCATCCGAAACACACCCGAGACCCCCGAGACCTCAACAAAATATACAGACATGATCTATTACCTCATTCCAACTTGCTCGAATCATAAAATCATTATCGTTATGTCACGACCCTAGTTCACCAATCGTGAACATGTCGTGATGGCACCCAGTCCCCACGACTAGGTAAGCCTAACACGTTGCGAAACATACAAGTTATGAACATTAAATAATACATAGTGGAAAAATAATATAAGAGGGAATCTAATCCATGCCGCTTGGCACATACACCCGTCAAAACACACTGTATATAACACCACCAAGACCCGGAATCCCGCGGGTAACACAGACTAAAAGAGAATATACAACTGTGGCTCTATGTGTAAAGAGTGTCTAACAACGAAATGAAGGAAAAACATCTACTCGAACTATCAGAATAGAAGGAGGGCCTCCGGATCCGCGGACGTAGCAGATCATACCTCGAGGTCTCCCAAAGAGCTGCCGAATCACCTAGTATGAGCCTGTCCTGATGTACCTGGATCTGCACAACAAAAGTGTGCAGAAGAGTAGCATGAGTACACCACGGCGGTACTCAGTAAGTGCCAAGCCTAACCTCGATGGAGTAGTGACGAGGAAGGTCAGGGCCCTACTAAGAGAATCAAAAACAAAATAATAGTAACAATAATAAGCAGTTTAAAAGATAATAATTTCGAATTAACAATAATAAAGTGATTGCTACAACCGCCTACAATTAAGCTAACAACAAGTAACAAAATTCAATTATCAAGTCCAGGACCTGTGGGAATTGAACCCACAGTCCCATTGACAGTACCCCTGAGTCTCCGGGAATCGAACTCGCAGCTCATGTCTTAGTAAATCTCATGATCTCCGGGAATCGAACCCGCAGTCCATATCTCAATAATATATCAATAACTCGGGATCTCCGGGAATCGAACCCGCAGTCCATATCTCAATAATGTATCAATAACTTCGGATCTCCGAGAATCGAACCCGCAGTCCACAAACAATATCACTCCGGGTCTCTAGGAATCGTAGTCCATATCTTAATAACTCAGGATCTCCGGGAATCGAACAGGCAGTCCACAAAAATACCACTACGGGTCTCTGGGAATCGAACCCACAGCCCTGGGATCTCCGGGAATCGAACCCACAGTCCACAAACACACAAATAAGAAATACACAGAGAGAATATAACATGCGTAACTACAACTTCACCGAAACTAGTGCCAACAGTTTTCAAGATGTTCAAGTAAGACAATTAGGCAACTAGACAATTAAATCCTACCTAATCATGCTTTTCTAACTAATACCGGGTAAGAGTATCAATTTAATCAGCTAAGAGTAGGGATATCACTAATCAGACAATTTAAGTAAAGTGTGTGTTTAACAACCAGCGCATGTACACGCCCGTCACCTCGCGTACAAGGCATTTAAACTATCACATAATATACTAGGGGTGAAAGTTCCCCCTCACGAGGTTAGACAAACCACTTACCTCGACTCCGGTACAAAACCGCTATGAGACAACTCTCTTGCCTTGAATTTCGGCCTCCATAAGTGTAGTATCTGATAAAAATCAATAGAATCACATCAAAATAGGCCAATTGGGCACTACCCAACCAAAACAATTCAAAATACACCAAAACCCACAAGTTGCCAAAACCCGACTTTCGGGTACGCTTATCGAAAAATCACGAAATTTATATATTCGGGTTCCTTATCTCAAATACGAGTCCGTGCATATAAAATTTATCAAAAATCGGACTCCGTTTGCCCATTCAAATCAAATATTTCCAAAAATTTAGGCCTAGGGCTCAAACCCACCTTTAATCTCCTATTTTCAGTGAAATAATCAAGGATTTCATGATAAACTAACGAATTAAGGTCAAGAAACTTACCCCCGATGATTTCCCGATGATATCCCAGCGTTTCCCCTTCAATTTCCTCTCTTGGAGCTCAAAAATGGCGTTTTTTGTTTATGGGGTCGCGGCTGTTATGTTCTGGTTTTTAATTCACTGCCAGGCATTTTCCTTCATCGCGTCCGCGTTGCTTGTCACGCGTTCGTGATGCTCTAACCAAAATACCCTTTGCGTTTGCGTGACCCCGCTCGCATCCGTGATGCACAGACCGGTTAGCCCTTCACGAACGCGGCGCTGAGCCACGCGTTCGCGATGTCCTTTTTCCTCATCCACCTGATTTTGCTCTTCGCGAACGCGACCTTGACATCGCGAACGCGATGCCTCTCCTTCTTCCACTACGCGAATGCGACACCCTTGGATGCGAACACGATGCTCTGCAGCACCCAGCCTACGCGAACTCGAGCCTGGCGCTTGCGAACGCGATGGCTTAATTTCTGCCCAGCGATCTGCAGTTTTCTGCAGAATTTTTCATGTTTCAAAATGCCGGATGATGGTCCGAATTCATCCCGAGGCCCCCGGGACCCCAACGAAAGCCACCAACATACTCCAAAACATGATACGAACTTATTCCAATCATAAAAATACCATCCTAAACATCGAAATCACCAATTACACACGGATTCGAGCCCAAGTTTCTTTAAAACTTCCGAAACTAGCATTCAATCAAACACCCAGCCAAACGACGTCCGAATGACCTGAAAATTTGCGGACATATCCAAAATCACATAACGAAGCTGCAGAAATTGTCGGAATTCCATTCCGACCCCCGGATCAAAATCTCACCTATCGTTCGGATTCGCCAAAATTTCAAACTTCGGCATTTCAAGCCTAATTGAGCTACGGACCTCCAAAATACATTCCGAACGCGCTCCCAACCCCGAAATCACCTAACGGAGCTAATGGAACCATCGATTTCCGTTCCAAGGTCGTCTTAACACTATTCTGACTACGGACCATTTTCCAACTTTAAAGCTCCCATTTAGGGACTGAGTGTCCCAAAACGCTCCAAATTTCAGAACCGACTCTCCCGACAAACCACAATAGTAGAAATGAACTTAGGGGAACAGTTAAATTGGGATCTGGGGCTTAATTTTCTAAAATGACCGGCCGGGTCGTTACATCTTCCGACACTTAAAAGATTCGTTTGTCATCGAACGAGCATAGAAAACATACCTGGAGTGGTGAAAAGATGAGGGTACTGGCTGCGCATATCCTGCTCGGTCTCCCAAGTCGCCTCCTCGACCGGCTTACCCCGCCACTGAACCTTTACTGAAGCGATGTTCTTTGACCTTAGCTTCCTGACTTGCCTGTCTAGAATGGCTACTGGCTCCTCAACATATGACAGATTCTCGTCTAGTTGAACAGAAGTGAAATCCAACACATGCGATGGGTCACCATGGTATCTCCGGAGCATAGAGACATGAAATACGGGAAGGACTCCGGCTAGGCTGGGAGGTAAGACCAACTCATAAGCAACCTCCCCAACACGCCTCAAAATCTCAAAAGGGCCAATAAATCTAGGACTCAGCTTCCCTTTCTTCCCAAACCTCATAACACCCTTCATGGGTGAGACTCAAAGCAAAACCCGCTCGCCAACCATAAAAGCCACATCGCGAACCTTCTTGTCTGCATAACTCTTCTGTCTAGACTGGGCTGTATGAAGTTTGTCCTGAATCACCTTGACCTTGTCCATTGCATCCTGAACCATATCAGTACCTAGCAGCCTTGCCTCGCCCGGCTCGAACCAACCTACGGGAGACCTATACCTCCTACCATATATGGCCTCATACGGTGCCATATGAATACTGGACTGGTAGCTGTTGTTATAAGAAAACTCCGCCAGTGGCAAGAAGTGATCCCATGAACCTCCAAACTCAATCAAGTATGCATGGAGCATATCCTCCAAAATCTGAATAGTGAGCTCGGACTGCCCATCAGTCTGGGGGTGAAATGCTGTGCTCGGCTACACCCGAGTACCTAACTCCTGCTGTACAGCTCTCCAGAACCGCGAAGTGAACTGAGTGCCTCTATCTGAAATGATGGAAACTGGAATACCATGCAGTCGAACTATCTCTTTGATGTAGATCTCCGCCAGTCGCTCCGATTAATAAGTAGTGCTCACCGGTATGGGATTTGGTCAGCCGATCCACAATAACCCAAATGGAATCAAACTTCCTAACCGTCTGTGGAAGCCCAGATACAAAGTCCATGGTGATGCACTCCCATTTCCACTCTGGAATCTCAATCTGCTGCATCAATCCACCCGGACGCTGATGCTCATACTTCACCTGCTGGCAGTTGAGGCATCTAGAGACATAATCAACTATATCCCTCTTCATCCGCCTCCTCCAGTAATGCTGTCTCAAGTCCTGATACATCTTCGCGGCACCCGGATGAATGGAATACCGCGAGCTATGGGCCTTTACTAGAATCAGCTCTCGAAGATCATCTACATTGGGCACACAGATACGCCCCTGCATCCTCATAACTCCATTATCCCCAATGGTAATATCTCAAGCATCACCACGCCGAACTCTATCCTGAATGACAAGCAAATGAGGGTCGTCGAACTGACGCTCCCTGATGCGGTCAAATAGAGAAGACCGAGAAACCACACAAGCCGGAACCCTGCTAGGCTCCGAAAGATCCAATCTAACAAACTGTCTGGCTAAAGCCTGAACATCCATCGCCATAGGCCTCTCCGAAACTGGTAGATATGCCAAACTCCCCAATCTCTCTGCCCGACGACTCAAGGCATCGACAATCACATTAGCCTTGCCTGGATGATAGAGAATAGTAATATCATAGTCCTTCAGTAGCTCCAACCATCTCTTCTGACGCATATTCAGGTCCTTCTGTTTAAGCAACTGCTGCAAGCTCCGGTGATCGGTGTAGATCTCACAAGGAACCCCATACAAGTAATGACGCCAAATTTTCAAGGTGTGAACAATGGCAGCTAACTCCAAATCATGAATAGGATAGTTCTTCTCATGTATCTTCAACTGTCTGGACGTGTAGGCAATCACCCTACCGTCCTGCATCAATACGGCACCGAGCCCAACTCGTGAGGCATCACAATATACTGCATAGGATCTCGAACCTGTAGGCAACATCAATATAGGGGCCGAAGTCAAAGCTATCTTGAGCTTTTGGAAGCTCGCCTCACACTCATCTGTCCACTGAAAATGGGAACTCTTTTGGGTCAATCTGGTCATAGGTGCTGCAATCGAAGAGAACCCCTCTACGAAACGACGGTAATAGCCCGCCAAACCAAGGAAACTGCGAATCTCAGTAGCGGAGGAGGGTCTAGGCCAACTCTGCACGACTTCCTCGGATCTACTCGAATACCATCACTCGACACCACGTGGCCCAAAAATGCCACTGAACTCAACCAGAATTCACATTTAGAGAACTTGGCATATAGCTGCTTCTCCCTCAGAATCTGAAGCACTATCTTTAAATGCTGCTCGTGCTCTTTCGGACTCCGGGAATATACTAGAATATCATCAATGAAAACAATCACGAACGAGGCCAGATATGGCCTGAACACATTGTGCCTCAAATGCATAAAGGCTGACAGGGCATTAGTCAGCCCAAAAGACATCACGAGGAACTCATAGTGGCCAGACCGAGTCCTGAAGGCAGTCTTTGGGATATCTGGCTCCCGAATCTTCAGCTGATGATACAAGAGCGCAAATCAATCTTGGAAAACACATGTGCGCCCTGTAGCTAGTCAAATAAATCATCAATGCGAGGCAAAGGATACCGGTTCTTCACTATAACCTTGTTCAGCTGACGATAGTCAATACACATACGCATAGAACCGTCATTTTTCTTCATAAACAACACAGGAGCACCCCAAGGCGAAACACCGGGTCGAATGAAACCCTTACCCAATAACTCTTGTAACTGATCCTTCCACTCATTCAACTCAGGAGGAGCCATACGGTACGGTGGAATAGAAATGGGCTGGGTGCCCGCCAACAAATCAATAGCAAAATCAATATCTCTGTCGAGCGGCATGCCCGGGAGATCAACTGTAAATACATCAGCAAAGTCACGTACCACAGGAACAGAATCAATAGAGGGAGTGTCAATACTGACATCCCGCACATAGGCTAGATAAGCAGCACACCCCTTCTCAACCATACGCTGAGCTCTGAGAAAGGAAATAACACGGACAGGGGTGTGATCTAAATTACCACTCCACTCAATATGTGGAATGCCTGGCAAAGCCAACGTCACGGTCTTGGCGTGACAATCAAGAATAGCATAATGGGGCGACAACCAGTCCATGCCCAGAATAATATCAAAATCGACCATCCCGAGCAACAATAGATCCGCTCTGGTCTCCAAACCACAAATGGTAACCAAACACGACCGATACACACGGTCCACAACTAAAGAATCACCCACCGGAGTGGAAACATAAATGGGGGCACTCAAAGAATCCCGAGGCACACCCAGATGAGAAGCAAAGTAAGAAGACACATATGAAAATGTGGAACCAGGGTCGAATAGAACCGATGCCTCCCTGTGACTAACTAGAATAATACCTGTGATAACAGAATCGGATGCAATAGCCGCAGCGCGATCAGGAATAGCATAGAATCTGGCCTGTCCCCCCTCTCGAGGGCGGCCTCTAGCACCCTAACCCCCGCCCCTGGCTGGCTGGGCAGGTGGAGTGGCAGTTGGAGCTGGAATGATACCCTGCTGGACCTAAGAACCACACTGAGGCTGCGAAGACTGATGAGGTGCTCCCCTCCTACGACTGGGGCACTCCCTAACCAGATGGCGAGTATTCCCGCACTCAAAGCAAGGCTCTGGGAGAACGCGGTGGCTGAGACTGACCAACCTCACCCCCATTAGTCTGACCTCTAGAAGGACCCCGCGCAGGAGGTGCACTGGAAACTGGGGGAGCATAATAAGGCTCATGAGGTGCTGGAAGAGCTGGAGTGCTACCGGCTGCTGGTAAAGCTGAGTGAACTGGTCGGCCAGAATAACCCCTACCAAAACGACTGGCTGCTGAAGTGTGGGCACCAGAGAAATAGCCTGACTCACGAGACCTCTTGGCCTCTCTCTTTCCCCGCTCTCTAGGGAGCATACTCTCGATCCTCCCGGCAATGCTCACGACCTGCTGATAAGATATATCTGTCTCCAACTCTCTGGCCATGCTGGATCGGATCGGTAGAATCAGGCCCTCAATAAATCTCCGCACCCTCTCCCGGACCATGGCCACCAAAGCTGGTGCATGCCTGGCAAGACGGGTGAAACTGGTAGCATACTCCGATACTGACATGGAGCCTTGTCGCAACCGCTCAAACTCCGAGCGCCAAGAATTCCTAAGGCTCTGAGGAACAAACTCTCTCAAAAACACATCTAAAAACTACGTCCAGGTCAATGAAGCAGACTCCTCTAGACTATTCAACTCATACGTGCGCCACCAATCATAAGCAGCCCCACGAAACTGAAAAGCAGTGAAGGAAACCCCGCTGGTCTCCACAATTCCCATAGTACGAAGAATACGATGACACTCCTAAAGAAAACCTAATGCATCATCTGAAGCCAACCTACTGAACACTGGAGGGTCATATTTCTTGAACCTCTCCAATCTACGTTGTTCGTCCTCAGAGGCAGCTGGCTTACCTCCGGGCTGTGCTGGGACGACAGGAGGAATAACCATAATCTCTGGAACTTGTCCCACTGGCACTCGCTACTCAGGTGTAACGGTTGCAGGAGTTTGCGCCCCTTCCCCGGCCTAGGATGTAGCTGCAGCAAGAGGAAGCCGTCCTGCCTGAGCTAAAGTGGTATACATACTCATGAACTGGGCCAGGGTCTCCTGGAGTGCTGGAGTAGTGGTAGCTGTAGTCGGTGTACCAGGTGCCTGCGCTCCAACCTAGTCTACCTGTGGCACCTCAGCTGCAGCGCGCGCAGGTGTTGTGGCCGCACCTCGGGCGCGTCCTTATCCTCTACCTCGGCCCCGGCCTCTGACGGCGGCAACAGGGGGCGCGGGTACCTGATCGTCACGAGTAGCACGTGTCTTCACCATCCGTGAGAGAATAGAAAGTAATAGTTTAGATTTGGTGCCAAAAATGTTGCACGACAAGGAATCCTAAAGAAATGAAGAGTTTCCTAAACAGTTACATAGCCTCTCGTAGATAAATACAGACGTCTCCGTATCGATCAGCGAGACTCTAAGTAACCGGTCTATGTCCCGTGACTCCTATGAACCTAGAGTTCTGAAACCAACTTGTCACGACCCTAGTTCATCAATCGTGAACATGTCGTGATGGCACCCAGTCCCCACGACTAGGTATGCCTAACACATTGCGAAATATACAAGTTATGAACATTAAATAATAAATAGCGAAAAAATAATATAAGAGGGAATGTAATCCGTGCCCCTTGGCACATACACCTGTCAAAACACACTGTATATAACACCACCAAGACCCGGAATCCCAGGGGTAACACAGACTAAAAGAGAATATACAACTGTGGCTCTATGTGTAAAGAGTATCTAACAACGAAATGAAGGAAAAACATCTACTAATACTATCAGAATAGAAGGAAGGCCTCCGGATCCACGGACGTAGCAGATCATACCTCGAGGTCTCCAAATGTGCTGCTGATATCACCTAGTATGGGCATGTCCTGATGTACCTAGATCTACACAACAAACGTGTGCAGAAGAGTAGCATGAGTACACCACGGCGGTACTCAATAAGTGCCAAGCCTAACCTCGATGGAGTAGTGACGAGGAAGGTCAGGGCCCTACTGAGAGAATCAATAACAAAATGATAGCAACAATAATAAGCAGTTTAAAAGATAATAATTTCGAATTAACAATAATAAAGTGATTGCTACAACCGCCTACAATTAAGCTAACAACAAGTAACAAAATTCAATTATCAAGTCCAGGACCTGTGGGAATTGATCCTACAGTCCCATTGACAGTACCCTTGAGTCTACGGGAATCGAACCCGCATCTCATGTCTTAGTAAATCTTAGGATCTTCGGGAATCGAACCCACAATCCATATCGTAATAATATATGAATAACTTAGGATCTCTGGGAATCGAACCCACAGTCCATATCTCAATAACTCAGGATCTCCGGGAATCGAACCCTCAGTCCATATCTCAATAGCTCAGGATCTCCAGGAATCGAACTCACAGTCCATATCTTAATAACTCATGATCTTTGGGAATTGAACCCGTAGTCCACAACAATACCACTGCGGGTCTCTGGGAATCGAACCCACAGCCCAGGGATCTCCGGGAATCGAACCCGCAGTCCACAAACACAACAAATAAGAAATACACAGAGAGAATATAACATGCTTAACTACAACTTCGCCGAAACTAGTGCCAACAATTATCAAGAAGTTAAAGTAAGACAATTAGGCAACTAGACAGTTAAATCCTACCTAATCATGCTTTTCTAACTAATACCGGGTAAGAGTATCAATTTAATGAGCCAAGAGCAGGGATATGTAACGACCCGGCCGGTCGTTTTAGAAATTACGCCCCGATCCCTGAATTAATTGTTCCCCTAAGTTCATTTCTGCTATTGTTGTTTACCGGGAAGGTCGGTTCTGGAATTCGGAGTGTTTTGGGACACCTAGTCCCTAATTGGGAGCTTTATAGTTGGAAAATGGCCCGTAGTCAGAATAGTGTTAAGACGACCTCGGAACGGAAATCCGATGGTTCCATTAGCTCCGTTAGGTGATTTCGAGGTTGGGAGCGTGTTCGGAATGTATTTTGGAAGTCCGTAGCCCAATTAGGCTTGAAATGCTGAAGTTTAAAATTTTGGCGAATCCGAACGATAGGTGAGATTTTGATCCGGGGGTTCGAATGGAATTCCGACAATTTCTGTAGCTTCGTTATGTGATTTTGGATATGTCCGCAAATTTTTAGGTCAATCAGATGTCATTTGGTCGGGTTTTTGATTGAATGTTGATTTCGGAAGTTTTGAAGAAACTTAGGCTTGAATCCGTGTGAAAATGGTGATTTTGATATTTAGGATGGTGTTTTTATGATTGGAACAAGTTCGTATCGTGTTTTGGAGTATGTTGGTGGTTTTTGTTGAGGTCCCGGGGGCCTCGGGATGAATTCGGGGGTCCAAACAGACCATTTTGTGTCTAATGCACTGCTATTTTCTACTGCAATTATTGCGGAGCATTTCTGTTCTCCGCGATCGCAGAGGTCTCTGTGCGATCGCGGAGGTCTCTATGCGATCACGTAAGGTCTCGTTAGGGTGCATCGCGATCGCGATGCCTGGTGTGCGATCGCGTAGGTCTGACAAATCAAGCAATGCGATCGCGGGGGTAAGCATGCGATCATGGGGGTAAGCATGCGATCACGTAGTATTGTGGGATAAAGTAGTGCGATCGCGTAATGATGCACGCGACCGCGTAGGATTAATTGGCAGAAGCAGTGCGATCGCGTGGGCTATGTCGCGATCGGGTAGGGTTAATTTGGAGCCTGGAAAATTTGTTCTTCGCAATCGCGAGCCTGTGGCTGCGATCGCAGAGGGTCGCCTGGCAGTCAAAAATATTAATATTACAGAACAGTCCCATCGCGACCCCCATATTCCATAATGCCATTTTTCAGCTCCAAGAGAGGAAATTGAAGGGGAAACGCTGGGATATCATCGGGAAATCATCGGGGGTAAGTTTGTTGGCCTTAATTCGTTAGTTTATCATGAAATCCGTGATTATTTCACTGTTAATGGAGGATTAATGGAGGATTAATGGAGGGATTGAGCCCTAGGCCTAAAGTTTAGAAAATCTTTGATTTGAATGGGCAAACGGAGTCCGATTTCGATAAATTTTATATGCACAGACTCGTGTTGAGATAAGGAACCCGAATATATAACTTTCGTAATTTTTCGAGAACTGTTCCGAAAGTCGGGTTTTGGCAACTTGTGGGTTTCGGTGTATTTTGGATTGTTTTGATTGGGTAATGCCCAATTGGCCTATTTTGATGTGATTCTATTGATTCTTATCAGATACTACACCTGTGGAGGACGAAATTCGTGGCAAGAGAGTTGTCTCTTAGCGGTTTTGTACCGGAGTCGAGGTAAGTGGCTTGTCTAACCTCGTGTGGGGGAACCTTCACCCCTAGGATATTATGTGATAGTTGAAAAGCCTTGTACGCGAGGTGACGGGCGTGTACATGTGCCGGTTGTTGTAACTCACTGTACTTGAATTGTCTGATTTGTGATATTCCTATTCTTAGTTGATTAAATTGTTACATTTACCTGGTATTCGCTAGAAAAGCATGGCTAGATAGGATTTATCTGTCTAATTGCCTAATTGTCTTATTTGAACTTCTTGAAAATTGCTGGTACTAGTTTCGGTGAAGTTGTAGTTAAGCATATTATCCTTTCTCTTTCTTTATTTGTTGTGTTGGTGGACTGCGGGTTCGATTCCCGAAGATCCTAGGGCTGTGGGTTCGATTTCCATTAACCCGGAGTGATATTGTTTGTGGACTCCGGGTTCGATTCCCTGAGACCCGGAGTTATTGATATATTATTGAGATATGGATTGCGGGTTCGATTCCTGGAGATCCAAGGGCTGCGGGTTCGATTACCGGAGATCCATAGTTATTGATATATTATTGAGATATGGACTGCAGGTTCGATTCCCGGAGATCCAAGGGTTGCGGGTTCGATTCCCGGAGACCCAGAGTTATTGATATATTATTGAGATATGGACTGCGCGTTCGATTCCCGGAGATCCTGAGATCATTGAGACACATCTTGAGGTATTGAGGCATGGGCTGCGGGTTCGATTCCCAGAGACCAATAGATATTGTTATTGGGATAGCGTGTTCAATTCCCGTAGCCCCCGGATTGTTGATTATAGAGTGGGACTGTGGGTTCAAGTCCCACAGGTCGTGGACTTGCTGATTGAGTTTTTGTTACCTGTTGTTAGCTTAATTGTAGACGGTTGCAGTAATCACTTTATTATTGTTATTTCAGAATTATTATTATTATTTAAACTGCTTATTATTGTTATTATCATTTTGTTATTGTTCTCTTAGTAGGGCCCTGACCTTCCTCGTCGCTACTCTATCGAGGTTAGGCTTGGCACTTACTGAGTACCGCCGTGGTGTACTTATGCTACTCTTCTGTACACTTTTGTTGTGCAGATCCAGGTACATCAGGTCAGGCCAATACTAGGTGATATCAACAGCATATTTGGAGACCTCGAAGTATGATCTGCTACGTCCGCGGATCCGGAGGCCCTCCTTCTATTCTAATAGTTTTGGTAGATGTTTTTCCTTCCTTTCGTTGTGTAGATACTCTTTACACATAGAGCCACAGTTGTATTTCTCCTTTAGTCTATGTTCCCGTGGGATTCCGGGTCTTGGTGGTATGTATACAGTGTGTTTGACGAGTGTATGTGCCAAGCGGCACAGATTACATTCCGATTTATATCACTTTTCCGCTATTTCTTAATTAAAATTCATAAACTTATATATTCCACAATGTGTTAGGCTTACCTAGTCGCGGGGACTGGGTGCAATCATGACATGTTCACGATTGGTGAACTAGGGTCATGACAAGTTGGTATCAGAGCTCTAGGTTCATAGGAGTAACGTGACACAGACCGGTTACTTAGATTCTCGCTGATTGATACGGAGACGTCTGTATTTATCTACGAGGGTCTTTGTAACTATTTAGGAAACTCTTCAATTCTTTGAATTCCTTATCGTGCGTCATTTATTTAGTTGGGGTGTATGTCATATGTTCTTTTTCATCCACTCGTGTATTTAAATTGCGCGCTCGGTATCAAATATGCGCTGACGGTTCGTGACGCTGCAGAGGGATTTCAAGGGAGTCAATAATTTACTCAACCATTGTTACCGCGTGTCATCCATATCGATAATGCAAGAGAATTGAGAGTTCTTAAATTGTGCATATGGGGGTGCACTAGGTTCTGACATTCGGTTGGTAAGTACGGTCTTGAGAAGGTTTACTTAACTGCCTAATCGTCACAATAATGGTAGAATCGCAAGGTGGATGTAGATCTAAAGGTAGTTGGTGGTAATAAAGACTATATGGTTCATATGGGATATCTATTTAGCGAAGAATTCAGCCAGCAGAGATGCTTGGGGGGAAAGAGTTTAACTGTCTTAAGAAGGACATGTACCAAATGAATGTCTTGGGCTGTCTTATGATGAAGACGTACAAATGATAAAGGCTATTGTCATGGATTAGCAAAATGTATCTTAAGGCTTCGTGCCAAGTGAAAGGATTTCACTATCAACGATCAAATTATGGGTCATGTTTCTTATCAGATTTGGCATGTGATGTATTTAGGTGCAATTCAAAAAGTTCTTGAAAACTTGCGGATGGGCAAGAGTTGAGACTCGTATGGTATGATGTTGGAACTTTTGATGTTCCTGTGTCACTAATAAACTCTACATTTTATTATCAGCAGGGAAATATTCGACAAAGGCTACATGGTGCTTCGTAGGCGTGTGAGAATCATAGTATGTTTTAATATGTCGTTGGTAAAGAATGCTCGGTGCATGGAGCGGGATGATGTGGTTGTATTGGAATGAGGTCATACCCTATGGGGTTAGAGTGCTAATAGGGCACAGGTGATTATGTTCGTAGGATCAAGTGAATTGCAGTTGAATAAGAGTAGATGACTTGAGTGAATGTTTCTAATATGCTCGAGAGTCGTGTAATAGTGGCTTGAGCTAGTGGGAGAGTCTCACCGCTTATGATTTGGGTCGCATGGCTAATTACCTGCGTGAATTTTAGATACTAGCGTATTAATGGGTTATTGCAGCCACGGAAAAGGACCCTGAGTGGTAATTTGAGTATATGAATTGTTGAATGCATGTTATGGTTAACCTTACTGGCTCATGTTCAAACTTGAGGAAAGATTCATGATTTATGCCTCGTATAGGTACAGGCTTCGCGGGAAGTGATTCCGCTGGGTGCTTTATCGAAAGGGTATTCATATGTTATAAACATTCAGTAGAGTTGGTTGTGTACTGGGGCAAGATAGGGCCGGATGGTTCTCAATAGCGGTCCTAGTGAATTCAAGAGGTAAAGTGTGGTGCCTGATAATTCTGAGTCTATAAGTACAGTTGAGAGTCAAGATTTTCAAGCAACTTATGAAGAAAGGCATAAAATGTTCTATGATGTTTTGACTTGTGGTGTAGCATTTGAAAGACATGAAATGGTCGTCATTTTTGAGACATCATGGCCTCATGATTTAAGGTCACTCGGTGTGAGTGTGGTTGGAATAAGTTAGGTATTGAAGGGAGATATTAACATTTCTAAGGCAATCAAGGATAAACTGGAAGGAAGTAGATTGATTAGCCATAGTTGAGTTGGCATATTGGTGTTAGTGATTGGTTCATGCAGCGTGATCGAGTTATGCAGGTGATTTTTGGCGGTTCATTGAGGTTTGTCGGCCGTAGTGAATAATGGTATTCTGAAGTATTATTCTGTTAGGGCCTGTTATGAGTAGGCAGATCTCGGAAAGGGTTATGGTGTCTTGGACCACTACTTAGAGATTGGCATATTCAATGGTTATGAGAACTCGCCTGTATGTTGTTATAGTTCTCCTGAAGTGAGTTAAATGGAAAGTATTATGTGATGAAGTATTAGCCTATCGTCAGTTCTAGAGTTGCGATGGAAATCGTGTCTATCGTATATCGGCACGTGAGGTGCAGTGAGTGGTATGGAAACTGAAGTAAGGACCAAGGTCGTAGTTTGGTCAATGAATGTGATATAAAGAGCTCCGATGAGCAGTAAAGGAGTTTTAGTGTTTGAGTAAGATGGGTATTAACGTCAGTATCACTTGAGATCAGTGTTATGTGGGAAAGGTTTTGCATCTCGGTTAGAGACTCCTGATCACTTCTCAGTGTTAGTGCAGACGGTGTTTTGAATGTGCAGGCCCGTTTAATTATTCGGAAGATGGTGGGATCTTGTCCCACAAGAAGATTGTATAGTTGTGACATGTAATCACTTGATTGGTCAGAAATTTAAACCAAGTATGAGGATTTTGGTGATATCATCCATTGAGAATTTAAGCCTGGAGGGCACTCTGCTTATTGGGTCATAGGCCTGTGAAATATTATTGACTTAACTTGGTACGACCAGAATAGACTTAAGGTCGGTGGATAGATTTAAATGTGGAAGTGAGCCTTGCGTCAGGCCGGTTGTGTCTCTTCCAGCAATGCGCCCTTTATGGAGGGATAGTTTTTGTCTTATTTCACGGTTAGTTAATTCATGTAAAGATGTATTGCGCCGTATGAGTGTGAGACGGCTTGGTAAGTTCCTTATGTGTTGATGTTCCGCTCAACGGTGATGTTATATGATCATGATGGCTCTTGAGACTTAGATCATATATCGCACCTTAGTGTGCTTATGATCGATATTCAGTATTTTGATGTGACGGGCTATTCAGCTCGACATATGACTCCTTGTGTGAGTTTTATATTGTTTGGATCGTGTGGCACGCCGCCATGGTTATATTGTTGGGATCGGGTGGCACGCCGCCATGGTTATATTGTTGGGATAGGGTGGCACGCTGCCATGGTTATATTGTTGGGATCGGGTGGCACGCCGCCATGGTTATATTGTTGGGATCGGGTTGCACGCCACAACAGTGTGATGTTTATTTCAGTGTATATAATTGCTTTTATGTGTTCTGTTTCCTATTTTTCTGAGGATTTCCATGTTAGTGTGAGAGTTGAATAGTTCTCTCTAGTGTTCGCCTTCCTTTTGTATCACGTGCGAATTAGTAGCCTACTGGCACATTGTGTCATCTTTTGGGACTTTTGATTATGTTTGAGGTGGCTTATTGCCTGAGCAGTTCGTACTGGGTGAGATGAGATTATGGGATTTATGATCAGTTCAAACTGATTATATAAGGTATATTATAGAGGAAAAGATCATCCTCTAGTTTAGGACAAGGTAATGGATCTTGTCAGGAGTATAGACCCAATGAATTGTTGATTCAATAGTTGGTTATGGATATCGACACATCTTTTCTATCGTGTCAGTATTGTAAAAGTTAGAACGAGACCTATGTAGATCATGTGGTGCAATGGGAGCATCTGATTCGTTGAATTTTTGACTAATTTGGACATAAAATATTATTGTGTTCCTGTGGATTTTGTGTTGCAAGGTAAGAATCCAACAAGGTTATGTCGTCATGTTTGAGGACGGCGTTTGAGGAATATCTAGTGATCTCTTGATGAAAACAAGCCTGACATAGAATTACGCATGTTGGAATTAGGCTCTAAGACTTAATTGTTTGAACAAGAGGGAATATCTTCAAATTATATTAGGCTAATGTGCTCAGCTGAGTCCTAGATTTATTGGCCCTTTTAAGGTTTTGAGGCATGTTGGGGAGGTTGTTTATGAGTTGGCCTTACCTCCCAGCCTAGCTGGAGTCCATCCCGTATTTCATGTCTCTATGTTCCGGAGATACCATGGTGACCCGTCGCATGTGTTGGATTTCACTTCTGTTCAGCTAGAAAAGGATCTGTCTTATGTTGAGGAGCCAGTAGTCATTCTAGACAGGCAAGTCAGGAAGCTAAGGTCAAAGAACATCGCTTCAGTAAAGGTTTAGTAGCGGGGTCAGCCGGTCTAGGAGGTGACTTGGGAGATCGAGCAGGTTATGTGCAGCCAGTTCCCTCATCTCTTCACCACTCTAGGTATATTTTCTATGCTCGTTCAAGGACGAACGAATCTTTTAAGTGTGGGAAGATGTAATGACTCGGCCGGTCGTTTTAGAAATTACGCCCCGATCCCCAATTTAACTGTTCCCCTAAGTTCATTTATGCTATTGTGGTTTTCCGGGAAGGTCGGTTCAAGAATTCGGAGTGTCTTGGGACACTTAGTCCCTAATTGGGAGCTTTATAGTTAGAAAATGGCCCATAGTCAGAACAGTGTTTAGACGACCTCGGAACGGAAATCTGATGGTTCCATTAGCTCCGTTAGGTGATTTCGGGGTTGGGAGCATGTTCGGAATGTATTTTGGAAGTTCGTAGCTCAATTAGGCTTGAAATGCCAAAGTTTGAAATTTTGGCGAATCCGAACGATAGGTGAGATTTTGATCCGGGGGTTGGAATGGAATTCCAACAATTTCTGTAGCTTTGTTATGTGAATTTGGATATGTCCGCAAATTTTTAGGTCAATCGGATGTCGTTTGGTCGGGTTTTTGATTGAATGTTGATTTCGGAAGTTTTGAAGAAACTTAGGCTTGAATCCATGTGAAAATGGTGATTTTGATGTTTAGGATGGTGTTTTTATGATTGGAACAAGTTCGTACTGTGTTTTGGAGTATGTTGGTGGTTTTCGTTGGGGTCCCGGGGGCCTCGGGATGAATTCGGGGGTCCAAACGGACCATTTTGTGTCTAATGCACTGCTGTTTTCTGCTGCAATTATTGCAGAGGATTTTTGTTCTTCGCGATCGCGGAGGTCTCCATGCGATCGCGTAAGGTCTCGTTAAGGTGCATCGCGATCGCGATGCATGGTGTGCGATCGCGTAGGTATGAAAAATCAAGCAATGCGATCGCGGGGGTAAGCATGCGATTGCGTAGTATTGTGGGCTAAAGCAGTGCGATCGCGTAATGATGCACGCGATCGTGTAGGATTAATTGGCTGAAGCAGTGCGATCGCGTGGGCTATGTTGCGATTGGGTAGGGTTAATTTGGAGCCTGGAAAATTTGTTCTTCGCGATTGCGAGCCTGTGGCTGCGATCGCAGAGGGTCGCCTGGCAGTCAAAAATATTAATATAATATAACAGTCCCTTCGCGACCCCCATATATAAAAATGCCATTTTTCAGCTCCAAGAGAGGAAATTGAAGGGGAAACGCTGGGATATCATCTGGAAATCATCGTGGGTATGTTTATTGGCCTTAATACGTTAGTTTATCATGAAATCCGTGATTATTTCACTGTTAATTGAGGATTAATGGAGGGTTTGAGCCCTAGGCCTAAAGTTTAGAAAATCTTTGATTTGAATGGGCAAACGGAGTCCAATTTCGATAAATTTTATATACACGGACTCGTGTTGAGATAAGGAACCTGAATATATAACTTTCGTAATTTTTCGAGAAGCGTACCGAAAGTCGGGTTCTGGCAACTTGTGGGTTTTGGTGTATTTTGGATTGTTTTGATTGGGTAATGCCCAATTGGCCTATTTTGATGTGATTCTATTGATTCTTATTAGATACTACACCTCTGGAGGACGACATTCGCGGCAAGAGAGTTGTCTCTTAGCGGTTTTGTACCGGAGTCGAGGTAAGTGGCTTGTCTAACCTCGTATGGGGGAACCTTCACCCCTAGGATATTATGTGATAGTTGAAAAGCCTTGTACGTGAGGTGACGGGCATGTACATGCGCCGGTTGTTGTAACTCACTGTACTTGAATTGTCCGATTTGTGATATTCCTGTTCTTAGTTGATTAAATTGTTACATATACCTGGTATTCGCTAGAAAAGCATGGCTAGATAGGATTTATCTGTCTAATTGCCTAATTGTCTCATTTGAACTTCATGAAAATTGCTGGTACAAGTTTCTGTGCATTTTCTTTATTTGTTGTGTTGGTGGACTGCGGGTTCGATTCCCGAAGATCCCAGGGTTGTGGGTTCGATTCCCAGAGACCCGGAGTGATATTGTTTGTGGACTGCGGGTTCGATTCCCGGAGACCCAGAGTTATTGATATACTATTGAGATATGCATTGCGGGTTCGATTCCCGGAGATCTAAGGGCTGCGGGTTCGATTCCCGGAGACCCGGAGTTAATGATATATTATTGAGATATGGACTGCGGGTTCGATTCCCGGAGATCCAAGGGCTGCGGGTTCGATTCCCGGAGAACCGGAGTTATTGATATATTATCGATATATGGACTGCGGGTTCGATTCCCGGAGATCTTGAGATCATTGAGACACATCTTGAGGTATTGAGGCATGGACTGGGGGTTCGATTCCCGGAGACCCAGAGATACTTTTATTGGGATTGCGGGTTAAATTCCCGTAGCCCATGGATTGTTGATTATAGTGTGGGACTGTGGGTTCAATTCCCACATGTCCTGGACTTGCTGATTGAGTTTTTGTTACTTGTTGTTAGCTTAATTGTAGACGGTTGCAGTAATCACTTTATTATTGTTATTTCAGAATTATTATTATTTAAACTGCTTATTATTGTTATTATCATTTTGTTATTGTTCACTCAGTAGGGCCCTGACCTTCCTCGTCACTACTCCATCGAGGTTAGGCTTGGCACTTACTCAGTACCGCCGTGGTGTACTCACGCTACTCTTCTGTACACTTTTGTCGTACAGATCTCGGTAGATCAGGTCAGGTCCATACTAGGTGATATCAACAGCATATTTGGAGTCCTCGAAGTATGATCTACTACGTCCGCGGATCCGGAGGCCCTCCTTCTATTCTGATAGTTTTGGTTGATGTTTTTTCCTTCCTTTCGTTGTGTAGATACTCTTTACACATAGAGCCACAGTTGTATTTCTCCTGTAGTCTGCGTGACTCCTACGAACCTAAAGCTCTGATACCAACATGTCACGACCCTAGTTCACCAATCGTGAACATGTCATAACGGCACCCGGTCCCCACGACTAGGTAAGCCTAACACACTGCGGAATATACAAGTTTATGAACTTTAAACAAGAAATAGCGGAAAACGATATAAATAAGAATGTAATCTGTGCCGCTTGGCACATACACCCGTCAAACACACTATATAAACACCACCAAGACCCGGAATCCCACGGGTAACACGGACTAAAAGAAATACAACTGTGGCTCTATGTGTAAAGAGTATCTAAACAACGAGATGAAGGAAAAACATCTACTAGAACTATCAGAATAGAAGGATGGCCTCCGGATCCGCGGACGTAGCAGATCATACCTCGAGGTCTCCCAAGGTGCTGATGAATCACCTAGAATGAGCCTGTCCTGATGTACCTGGATCTGCACAACAAAAGTGTGCAGAAGAGTAGCATGAGTACACCACGGCGGTACTCGGTAAGTGCCAAGCCTAACCTCGATGGAGTAGTGACGAGGAAGGTCAGGGCCCTACCGAGAGAACAATAACATAATGATCAAAACAGTAATAAGCAAGAATAAGAACCCGCAGCCCATGTCTCAATAATATCTCAATAACTCAGGATCTCCGGGAATCGAACCCGCAGTCCCTACCAATAACTCATGATCTCGGGAATCAAACCCGTAGTCCCTACCAATAACTTAGGATCTCGGGAATCGAACCTGTAGTCCACATCTCAGTAAATCTCGGGATCTTCGGGAATCGAACCCGCAGTCCACATTTCAATAAATCTCAGGATCTTCGGGAATCGAACCCGCAGTCCACATTTCAATAAATCTCAGGATCTCCGGGAATCGAACCCGCAGTCCCTACCAATAACTCAGGATCTCCGGGAATCGAACCCGCAGTCCCTACAAATAACTCAGGATCTCGATAATCGAACCCGCAGTCCCTACAAATAACTCAGGATCACGGGAATCGAACCCGTAGTCCCTACAAATAACTCGGGATCTCGGGAATCGAACCCGCAGTCCCTACAAATAACTCAGGATCTCGGGAATCAAACCCGCACTCCCTACAAATATCACTTCGGGTCTCGGGAATCGAACCCGCAGTCCCTACCAATAACTCAGGATCTCGGGAATCGAACCCGCAGTCCCTACCAATAACTTATGATCTCGGGAATCGAACCCGCAGTCCCGACAATAACTCATGATCTCGGGAATCGAACCCGCAGTCCCTACAAATAACTTAGGATCTCGGGAATCGAACCCGGAGTCCCTATAAATATCACTTCGGGTCTCTGGGAATCGAACCCACAGCCCTGGGATCTCCGGGAATTGAACCCGCAGTCCACCAACACATCAAATAAAGAAAACACACAGGGAGAGTATAATATGTTTAATTACAACTTCACCGAAGCTAGTGCCAACTATTTATCAAGAAGTTCAAGTAAGTCAACAAGGCAATTAAACATGTTGAATCCTAGCTAATCATGCTTTTCTAACTAATATTGGGTAAAGTAACGCTTTTATCATCTAAGAGCAGGAATATCACTAATCGGACATTTTAAGTATGGTGTGTGTTACTACAACCAGCGATGTACATGCCCGTCACCTCGCATACAAGGCATTTAAACTATCACATAATATCCTAGTGGTGAAAGTTCCCCCACACGAGGTTAGACGAGCCACTTACCTCGACTCCGGTACAAAACCGCTAAGAGACAACTCTCTTGCCGTGAATGTCGACCTCCACAGGCATAATATCTGATAAAATTAATAGAATCACATCAAAATAGGCCAATTGGGCATTACCCAACCAAAACAATTCAAAATACACCAAAACCCACAAGTTGCCAAAACCCGACTTTTGGTACGCTTCTCGAAAAATTACGAAAGTTATATATTCGGGTTCCTTATCTCCACACGAGTCCGTGCATATAAAATTTATCAAAATTGAACTCCGTTTGCCCATTCAAATCAAAGATTTCCTAAAATTTAGGCCTAGTGCTCAAACCCTCCATTAATCCCCCATTAACAGTGAAATAATCATGGGGAAACATCAAATAAAGTTCTTATATTTACCTCCTTGATGAGACGAGAACAACACCGCGAACATCACCTCAATCGGAGCTCTAGAACTCAAGATATGCCCAAAATACTAAACTTCTCGGTTTTAAACACTAACCAGGCCTATTTTTCGCTTTTGCGGATAATTTTCGCATAGGCGGGACCACTTTTGCGGTTCTATTTCCGCTTTTGCTGTTCCGCATCCGCGGTCAAATTCCGCTTCTACGGTTCTGACCGACACCAGCACTTTTCTCGGCACGAAATGAGCATAACTTCCTCATACGATGTCCAAATTCGACGATTCTTTTTGCTATGGCTCCGAAATTACGATACGGATCTAATGGTTCAAACAAAACTGAATTTGGAGATCATTTACCTAATATTGTACCCCTTTAAGTTCAAAGAAGCAAAGGTTGAAACATCAAATAAGAGCGTGATCACAACCCGAAACACACCCGAGGCCCCCGGGACCCCAATCAATCATACCAACTAACCCCAAAACACATTAAGGACTTGCTCGAGGCCTCAAACCACATCCAACAACTCTAAAACCGTGAATTACACCCCGATTCAAACTTTATGAACTTTGAAGTTTCCAACTTCTATTTCCGATGCCGAAACCTATCAAATCGCATCCGATTGACTTCAAATTTTTCACACACGTCCAAAATGATATATCGAAGCTATAGAAACTTTCAGAATTCCATTCTGACCCTCGGATCAAAATCTCACCTATCAACCGAAATTTGCCAAAATACTAACTTTGCCAATTCAAGCTTAATTCTACACCGGTCATCACAAAAGTATTCCGGACACACTCCTAAGTACCAAATCACCTAACGAAGATATCCAAACCATAAGATTTGCATTTTGAGTCCGATATCAAAATTTCCACTTCCGATCAAATTTTCTCAAAAACCTTCAATTTTCTATATTTAGCCAAACGACTCCAAAATGACCCACGGACCTCCGAATTTACTTCCGATCGCGCTCCCAAATCCAGCATAACCATACGGAGCTACTCCCAGTCTCGGAATCCCAAACGGACATCAATAACACTAAAATGCATTTTAAGCCAAATTGATGCAATTTCTTCTAAAATGCTATCTTCCATAATATGCGCCAAAACGCTCCCGGGTTATCCCAAAACCCGATCCAGGCATACGCTCAAGTCCGAAATCATCATATGAACCTGTTGGAACCTTCAAATCTCAATTCTGAGGTCGTATACTCAAAATTCCAATCCTAGTTCATTTCTTCAATTTTAAGCTTTGGAAATGAAAATTTTCATTTAAATTTGACTCCAAACTTCTTGAATTTTAATTCTGACCATACACACAATTCAATATACTTGAGATGAAGTTGCTCATGGCCTCAAACTGCTGAATAACGCGCCGTATCTCAAAACGACCGGTTGGGTTGTTACAATCTCCCCCACTTAAACATACATTCGTCCTCGAACGTGCTGAGAACTACACTGAAGTAGTCTGAAATCACCTGGTTTAACATCTCATGCAACTTCCTGTGCTTCCACAACTCATTTGAGCACATTAGCTCGATAACTCTATGGATATACTCCTTTATTCGAGTAAATAAGCCATTAGACCCAATTCCAACATCCGGAATTTCCTGCCTAGCATGTTTCCATCATACGACCACAATATCATTCTTCACACGCTGTACCCATACATGATTGCATAACTTTGTTGAATTCACACTTTGCATCACTTTACTCATGGGACCACAATAATATTCTTTAAATATAATAGTCGAAATTCCACAAATCTGATGCTCTCATTGCATCTCATGACCTACATGGGTCTTGCTCTAGCTTTTACAACACCGATACGACGGAAGAGATGTGCGGGAATTCATATTTAGTTGCCAAGTCAACAAATCATTCAGTCTATACTTCTAATAAGATCCATTACCTTGTCCTAAACCAGAGAATGTTATTTTCCTCTATAATATACTTCATATAATCAGTTTGCACTGACCCCAAATCCCATAACCTCATCTCACCCAGTACGAACTGCTCAGGCGATAAGCCACCTCAGACATAATCAAAAGTCCTGCAAGATGACACAATGTGCCAGTAGGCTACTAATTCATACGTGATACAAAAGGAAGGCGAACACTAGAGAGAACTATTCAACTCTTACACTAACATGGACTTCCTCGGAAAAATAGGAAACAGAACACATAAAAGCAATTATGGACACTGAAATAAACATCACACTGTTGCGGCGTGCAACCCGATCCCAACAATATACCCATGGCGGCGTGCCACCCGATCCAAACAATATAACCATGGCAGCGTGCCACCCGATCCAAACAATATAACCATTGTGGCGTGCCACACGATCCAAACAATATAACCATGGCAGCGTGCCACCCGATCCCTGTATAAAACTCACACAAGGAGCCATACGTCGAGCTGAATAGCTCATCACATCAAAATGCTGAATATCGATCATAAGCATACTAAGGTGCATGATATCGGACACAAGGAAACATATAGCGCTATAGGCTACAAACTAAAGCACAACTGAGGTGCGATATAAGATCTGAGTCTCAAGAGCCATCATGCTCATATAACATCACCGCTGAGCGGAACCTCAACACATAAGGGACTTACCAAGCCGTCTCACAACTCATACGGCGCAATATATCTTTACATGAATTAACTAACCGCGAAAAAAGACCGCGACTATCCCTCCACAAAGGGCGCATTGCCGGAAGAAACACAACCGGCCTGATGCAAGGCTCACTTCCACATTTAAATCTATCCACCGACCTTAAGTCTATCCCGGTCGTGCCAAGCTAAGTCAATAATATTTCACAGGTCTATAACCCAATAAGCAGAGTGCCCTCCAACATAAATTCTCAATTGAATGATATCACCAAAATCCTCATACTTGGTTTAAATTTCTAACCAATCAAGTGACTACAAGTAACACCTATACAATCTTCTTGTGGGTCAAGCTCCCACTATCTTCCGAATAATTAAATGGGCCTGCACATTCAACCCACTGGCTGCACTAACACTGAAAAGCGATTCGGAGTCCCTAACCGGGATGCAAAGCCTTTCTCTTAGGACACCGACCTAAAATGATACTGATGTTAATACCCATCTTACTCAAAACACTGAAAGTCCTTTCCTGCTCATCCGAGCTCTTTATATCACATTTATTGACCAAACCGTGACCTTGGTCCTTACTTCAAATTTCATACTACTCACTGCACCCCACGTGCCGATATACGATACACACAATTTCCATCATAGCTCTAGAACTGACGATAGGCTAATACTTCATCACATAAGACCTTCCATTTAACTCACTACAGGAGAGCTAAACAACATACGGGGAATTCTCATAGCCATCGAATATGCCAATATCTAAGTAGTGGTCCAAGCTACCATAACCCTTCCCGAGATCTACCTACTCATAACAGGCCCCTAACAGACGAATACTTTAGAATAACATCAATCATCGCGGCCGACAAGTCTCAAATGTACCGCCACAAATCACATGCATAATTCGATCACGTTGCATGAACCGATCATTTGCACTAATAGGCCAACTCAACTATGGCTGATCAATCTACTTCCTTCCAGGTTATCCTTGATTACCTTAGAAATGTTAATATCTTCCTTCAATACCTAACTTATTCCAACCGCACTTACCCCGAGTGACCTTAAATCATGAGGCCATACAATCTCAAGAACGACGATCATTTCATGTCTCTCAAATACTACACCACAAGTCAAAACATCATAGATCGTTTTGTGCCTTTCATCATAAGTTGCTTCAAAAGCTTGAGCCTTAACTGTACTTATAGACTCATAATTATCAGGCACCACACTTCACCTCTTGAATTCACTAGGACCGCTATTGAGAACCATCCGGTTCTAACTTGCCCCAGTACCCAACCAACTCTACTGAATTTCTTTATAACATATGAATACCCTCTCGATAAAGCACCCAGCGGAATCACTTCCCACGAAGCCTGCACCTATACGAGGCATAAATCATGAATTTTCCCTCAAGTTTGAACATGAGCCAGTAAGGCTAAACATAACATGCATTCAACAATACATATACTCAAATTACCACACATGGTCCTTTTCCCGTGGCTGCAATAACCCATTAATACGCTAGTATCCAGAATTCACACAGGTATTTAGCCATGCGACCCAAATCATAAGCGGTGAGACTCTCCCACTAGCTCAGAACCACTATTACACGACTCTCGAGCACATTAGAAACATTCACTCAAGTCATCTACTCTTATTCAACTGCAATTCACTTGAACCTACGAACATAATCACTTGTGCCCTATTAGCACTCTGACCCCATAGGGTATGACCTCATTCCAATACAACCAAACATTACCCCGCTCCATGCACCGAGCATTCTCTACCAACGACACCTTAAAACATACTATGATTCTCACACACCTACGAAGCACCATGTAGCCCTTGTCGAATATTTCCCTGCTGATAAAAAAAAATGTAGAGTTTATTAGGGACACAGGAACATCCAAAGTCCCAACATCATACCATACGAGCCTCAACTCTTGCCCATCCGCAAGTTTTCAAGAACTTTTTTTTTTGAATAGCACCTAAATACATCGCAGGCCAAATCTGATATGACACATGACCCATAATTAGATCGTTGATAGTGAAATCCTTTCACTTAGCACGAAGCCTTAAAGATACATTTTTCTAATCCACGACAATAGCCTTTATCATATGTGCGCCTTCATCATAAGACATCCCAAGACATTGGTTTGGTACATGTCCTTCTTAAGACAGTTAAACTCATTTCCCCCAGTATCTCTGCTGGCTGAATTCTTTGCTAAATAGATATCTCATATGAATCATATATTCTTTATTACCACTAATTATCATTAGATCTACATCCACCTTGTGATTCTACCTTTACTGTGACGATTAGGCAGTTAAGTAAACCTTCTCAAGACCGTACTTATCAACCGAATGTCAGAACCTAGTGCACCCCTACATGCACAATTGAAGATTTCTCAATTCTCTTGCATTATCGATATGGATGACACGCTGTAACAACGGTTGAGTAAATTCTTGACTCCCTTGAAGTCCCTCTGCAGCATCATAAACCGTCGGCGCATACTCGATACCGAGCGCACAACTTTCAATACACGAGTGGATGCAAAAGAACGTATGACATAGGCGCCAACTGAAAAAAAGGTGCACGATAAGGAATTCAAAGAATTGAAAAGTTTCCTAAACAGTTACATAACCCCTCGTAAATAAATACAGATGTCTCCGTATCGATCAACGAGAATCTAAGTAATCGGTCTGTGTCCCGTGACTCCTATGAACCTAGAGCTCTGATACCAACTTGTCACGACCCTAGTTCACCAATCGTGAACATGTCATGACGGCACCCAGTCCCCACGACTAGGTAAGCCTAACACATTGCGGAATATACAAGTTTATGAACATTAAATAAGAAATAGCGGAAAACGATATAAATAAGAATGTAATCTATGTCGCTTGGCACATACACCCGTCAAACACACTGTATAAACACCACCAAGACCTGGAATCCCACGGGTAACACAGACTAAGAGAAATACAATTGTGGCTCTATGTGTAAAGAGTATCTAAACAACGAGATGAAGGAAAAACATCTACTAGAACTATCAGAATAGAAGGATGGCCTCCGGATCCGCGGACGTAGCAGATCATACCTCGAGGTCTCCCAAGGTGCTGCTGAATCACCTAGTATGAGCCTGTCCTGATGTACCTGGATCTGCACAACAAAAGTGTGCAGAAGAGTAGCATGAGTACACCACGACGGTACTCAGTAAGTGCCAAGCCTAACCTCGATGGAGTAGTGACGAGGAAGGTCAGGGCCCTACTGAGAGAAAACAATTACAAAAATGATAATAACAATAATAAGCAGTTTAAACGATAATAATTCCGAATGACAACAATAAAATGATTACTGCCACCGTCTACAATTAACTAACAACAAATAAGAAACTCAATTAATAAGTCCAGGACCTGTGGGAATTGAACCCACAGTCCCATTGCTAGTACCCCTGGGTCTCCGGGAATCGAACCCGCAGCCCATGTCTCAATAGATCTCAGGATCTCCGGGAATCGAACTCGCAGTCCCTACCAATAACTTAGGATCTCGGGAATCGAACCCGCAGTCCCTACAAATAACTCAAGATCTCGGGAATCGAACCCGCAGTCCCTACAAATAACTTAGGATCTCGGGAATCGAACCTGCAGTCCCTACCAATAATTCAGGATCTCGGGAATCGAACCCGCAGTCCCTACAAATAACTCGGGATCTCGGGAATCGAACCCGCAATCCCTAACAATAACTCAGGATCTCGGGAATCAAACCTGCAGTCCCTACAAATAATTCAGGATCTCGGGAATCAAACCCGCAGTCCCTACCAATATCACTCCGGGTCTCTGGGAATCGAACCCACAGCCCTGGGTCTCCGGGAATTGAACCCGCAGTCCACAAACACAACAAATAAAGGAATACGCAGAAAGAATATAATATGCTTAACTACAACTTCACCGAAAATAGTGCCAACAACTATCAAGAACTCGAGAATCGAACCCGCAGTCCCTACAAATATCACTTCGGGTCTCTGGGAATCGAACCCACAGCCCTGGGATCTCCGGGAATTGAACCCGCAGTCCACCAACACATCAAATAAAGAAAACACACAGGGAGAGTATAATATGTTTAATTACAACTTCACCAAAGCTAGTGCCAACTATTTATCAAGAAGTTCAAGTAAGTCAACTAGGCAATTAAACATGTTGAATCCTAGCTAATCATGCTTTTCTAATATTGGGTAAAGTAACGCTTTTATCACCTAAGAGTAGGAATATCACTAATCGGACAATTCAAGTATGGTGTGTGTTACAACAACCAGCGATGTACACGCCCGTCACCTCGCGTACAAGGCATTTAAACTATCACATAATATCCTAGGGGTGAAAGTTCCCCCACACGAGGTTAGACGAGCCACTTACCTTGACTCCGGTACAAAACCGCTAAGAGACAACTCTCTTGCCATGAATGTCGACCTCCACAGGCATAGTATCTGATAAAAATTAATAGAATCACATCAAAATAGGCCAATTGGGCATTACTCAACCAAAACAATTCAAAATACACCAAAACCCACAAGTTGCCAAAACCCGACTTTTGGTACGCTTCTCGAAAAATTACGAGTTATATATTCGGGTTCCTTATCTCAACACGAGTCCGTGCATATAAAATTTATCAAAATTGAACTTCGTTTGCCCATTCAAATCAAAGATTTCCTAAAATTTAGGCCTAGGGCTCAAACCCTCCATTAATCCTCCATTAACAGTGAAATAATCATGGAGAAACATCAAATAAAGTTCTTATATTTACCTCCTTGATGAGACGAGAACAACACCGCGAAAATCACCTCAATCGGAGCTCTAGAACTCAAGGTATGCCCAAAATACTAAACTTCTCGGTTTTAAACACTAACCAGGCCTATTTTTCGCTTTTGCGGATAATTTTCGCATAGGCGGGACCGCTTTTGCGGTTATATTTCCGCTTTTGCGGTTCCGCATCCGCGGTCAAATTCCGCTTCTGCGGTTCTGACAGACACCAGCACTTTGCTCGGCACGAAAATGAGCATAACTTCCTCATACGATGTCCAAATTCGACGATTCTTTTTGCTATGGCTCCGAAATTACGATACGGATCTAATGGTTCGAACAAAACTGTATTTGTAGATCATTTACCTAATATGGTACCCCTTTATATTCAAAGAAGCAAAGGTTGAAACATCAAATAAGAGCGTGATCACAACCCGAAACACACCCGAGGCCCACGGGACCCCAATCAATCATACCAACCAACCCCAAAACACATTACGGACTTTCTCGAGGCCTCAAACCACATCCAACAACTCTAAAACCATGAATTACACCCCGATTCAAACTTTATGAACTTTGAAGTTTCCAACTTCTATTTCCGATGCCGAAACCTAACAAATCGCATCCGATTGACTTCAAATTTTGCACACACGTCCAAAATGATATATCAAAGCTACAGAAACTTTCGGAATTCCATTCCGACCCTCGGATCAAAATCTCACCTATCAACCGAAATTCGCCAAAATACTAACTTTGCCAATTCAAGCTTAATTCTACACCGGTCATCACAAAAATATTCCGGACACACTCCTAAGTCCCAAATCACCTAACGAAGCTATCCGAACCATAAGATTTGCATTTTGAGTCCGATATCAAAATTTCCACTTCCGGTCAAATTTTCTCAAAAACCTTCAATTTTCTATCTTTAGTCAAACGACTCCAAAATGACCCACGGACCTCCGAATTCACTTCCGATCGCGCTCCCAAATCCAGAATAACCATACGGAGCTGCTCCCAGTCTCGGAATCCCAAACGGACATCAATAACACTAAAATGCATTTTAAGCCAAATTGATGCAATTTCTTCAAAAATGCTATCTTCCATAATATGCGCCAAAACGCTCCCGGGTTATCCAAAACCCGATCCAGGCATACGCCCAAGTCCGAAATCATCATATGAACCTGTTGGAACCTTCAAATCTCAATTCCGTGGTCGTATACTCAAAATTCCAATCCTAGTTCATTTCTTCAATTTTAAGCTTTGGAAATGAGAATTTTCATTTCAATTTGACTCCAAACTTCTTGAATTTTAATTGTGACCATACACACAAGTCAATATACTTGAGATGAAGTTGCTCATGGCCTCAAACTGCTGAATGACGCGCCGTATCTCAAAACGACCGGTTGGGTCGTTACATATACAGTGTGTTTGACGAGTGTGTGTGCCAAGCGGCACGGATTACATTCCTGTTTATATCGCTTTTCCGCTATTTCTTAATTAAAATTCATAAACTTGTATATTCCGCAATGTGTTAGCCTTACCTTGTCACGGGGACTGGGCGCCATCATGACATGTTCACGATTGGTGAACTAGGGTCGTGACAGGATATCACTAATCGGACAATTTAAGTAAAGTGTGTGTTTAACAACCAGTGCATGTACACACCCGTCAGCTCGCGTACAAGGCATTTAAACTATCACATAATATCCTAGAGCTGAAAGTTCCCCCACACGAGGTTAGACAAGCCACTTACCTTGACTCCGGTACAATACCGCTATAAGACAACTCTCTTGCCACGAATGTCGGCCTCCACTGGTGTAGTATCTGATAAAAATCAATAGAATCACATCAAAATAGGCCAATTGGGCACTACCCAACCAAAACAATTCAAAATACACCAAAACCCACAAGTTGCCAAAATCCGACTATTGGTACGCTACTCGAAAAATCATGAAAGTTATATATTCGGGTTCCTTATCTCAATACGAGTCCGTGCATATAAAATTTATCGAAATCGAACTCCGTTTGCTCATTCAAATCAAAGATTTCCAATAATTTAGGCCTAGGGCTGAAACCCACCTTTATCTCCCATTTTCAGTGAAATAATCAAGTATTTCATGATAAACTAACAAATTAAGGTCAAGAAACTTACCCCCGATGATTTACCGATTATATCCCAGCGTTTCCCCTTCAATTTCCTCTCTAGGAGCTCAAAAATGGACTTTTTTGTTTATGGGGTCGCGGCTGTTATGATCTGGTTTTTAATTCACTGCCAGGCATTTTCCTTCATCGCGTTCGCGTTGCTTGTCATGAGTTCGCGATGCTCTGACCATAATACCCTTCGCGTTCGCATGACCCCACTCGCGTCCACGATGCACAGACCGGCTATCCCTTCGCGAACGCGGCGCTGAGCCACGCGTTCGCAATGACCTTTTTCCTCATCCACTCGATTTTGCTCTTCGCGAACGCGACCTTGAGATCGCGAACGCGATGCCTCTCCTTCTTCCACTATGCGAACGCGACGCCCTTGAACGCAAATGCGATGCTCTGCAGCACCCAGCCTACGCGAACGCAAGCCTGGCCCTCGCGAACGCGATGGCTTAATTTCTGCCCAGCGATCTGCAGTTTTCTGCAGAATATTTCCTGTTTCAAAATGTCGGATGATGGTCCGAATTCATCTCGAGGCCCTCGGGACGCCAACAAAAGCCACCAACATACTCCAAAACATGATACGAACTTGTTCCAATCATAAAAACACCATCCTAAACATCGAAATTACCAATTACACACGGATTCGAGCCTAAGTTTCTTTAAAACTTCCGAAACTAACATTCAATCAGAAACCCGGCCAATCGATGTTCGAATGAGCTGAAAATTTGCGGAAATATCCAAAATCACATAACAAAGCTACATAAATTGTCGGAATTCCATTCCGACCCCCAGATCAAAATCTCACCTATCGTTCGGATTCGCCAAAATTTCAAACTTCAGCATTTCAAGCCTAATTGAGCTACGGACCTCCAAAATACATTCTGAATGCGCTCCCAACACCGAAATCACCTAACGGAGCTAATGGAACCATCGGATTTCTGTTACGAGGTCGTCTTAACACTGTTCCGACTACAGACCATTTTCCAACTTTAAAGCTCCCATTTAGGGACTGAGTGTCCCAAAACGCTCCAAATTTCAGAACCGACTCTCCCGGCAAACCACAATAGTAGAAATGAACTTAGGGGAACAGTTAAATTGGTGTTCGGGGCGTAATTTTCTATAACGACCGACCGGGTCGTTACAAGTTAACATCAAAATCGTCCGTTTTCAGGAAATTCAAGCTTAAGTTTAACTATAAGTTTCAAAATTCTTATTCGATAAAAAACTCGACCAAACAACGTCCGAATGACCTAAAAATTTGCAGACATATCCAAAAACATCTAACGAAGCTACAGCAACTCTTGGAATTCCATTCCAACCCTCGGATCAAAATCTTACCTATCAACCGGAAGTCGCTAAAATACTAGTTTCGCCAAAATAGGCTAACTTCTTCACCGGACCTCCAAAATTACTTCTGATTGCGCTCCTAAGCCTTAAATCATCACCCAGAGCTAACCGAATCATCGAAATTCAATTACGAGCCTTCTAACTCTCAAGTTAACAGCCGGTTGACTTTTCCAATTTAAGCCTTCTTAAAAAAGACTAAGTGTCTTATTTCCAACTAAAATCAATCCAATTCTACCCGATCAACTTAAATACTGATATTGAAACATATAGCAACATAATACGGGGAAAACGGGGCGATAATACGTGAGACGATGGGTTGGGTGGGTCATCACACAGTCCCTCCATGACCATATAAAAAGAAAAATCCACCTTTATCCTCATTAACTGATTTAACAATTTTTTCATAAACTAATTTATGCTCAGTTGTCAATTTCTCCAATAACTGGTCATGTTCTCTAGATAAAGAGCACCTATTATAATCTAGTTCTTCACAAATTAGTCTATTTGTTTTGTCAATTTCTTCTTTATCGAAATCCGCAGTTGGCATTGTTGGAAAATCTTATAATGTGTTGCCGTAACCTTTCAACAAATATTCCAACTTTTGTAGACAACGATTCATTATTTTATCATTTGATAAAGCAACATCTAAAAATTAAAAATTAATCTAATTAAGTAATTAATTGTACACATACATAGTCGGTAAGAGATATATAAACATATTAGCAAAATAATATATTAAAAATTTAAAAAGCATAATTAATATTATTTAAGTTAATTTGAAGGAATTGTAGATTATTTTTCGATATAAATGATTTAATAATTTGTAACTATTAATGGCAAGATTAAATCTTAATTGTGTAATAGAGTAACATTTAATTTACCATTTGGAAAAAAATATTTCAATATTTTTAAAATTGTATACTATTAAAATATTATGAAATAGTACGAAATGTATACCTGGATTATCCAAGATTCTTCTTTCTTCATGTAAAATATCATATGACAATAAAATCCAAGTTGTGTCCCAAACACATTCTGGTCGTGACATTGAATTGGATAATAGTAACATACCAAACAATTGCCTTAGATATGGTGGAATTCCCCATTGACTTGCCTCCTTTATGGAATCTATGTACTCTTTATCATCATCTAATAAACCAAGTGCATAACATGCATCTCTAAATGTTAAGTGTTCATGATTGTTGATTCTGCGTAAATCCTCAAAACACTTAGGTCCTTTAATGACATTCAATAACATGCGAATGTAATATTGCTCTCCACTTTCGGGGGGGGGGACAAAAAATATTCTCCCTATTGAAAATGTGGAATTTCTTCTCCTTTCCCAATTTTTTTTTCTTTTTATTCCACACAAACTTAAGAGGAAATTCTGCATAAGTTAATTCCCGTGCTTCTTCATATGTATTATTTGCCTCAAACCCCTTTATAAACTTTGATTCCTTTACACTTGGTCTATTAGCAACATCATCAATTGGATCATCATCAGAGAAAATCACCGTTTGTTCATTTGGCAGATGAAACGAAAGTCTTTCTACAGAAGGTTCTCTATACTGAATTGGAAATTTAAAAATTCTCCAAGCAACTTCACAGGGTGATATGTATCGGCAATCATAATACATTTTAATTTCATCGATAGCCGATGAGTCTTCCTCATGAACACTCTGAGAAAAAGCTGTTGTCACACGATCATGACCCTTATTAACGTACTTAAATAAGTACTTGATTGACCTAGATTGATTGCACCATTCAACATTTATATGTGCACCATACTTCAACAATAAATATCTATTGTATAGAACGACATACCTGTTATCCAATTCAATTCCTTCTTTTTGCGTAGTTCGACCATTGTCCCTTCTTTTATATACAGGATATCCATCTTCATCCATTGTGGTATTTTGTCTAAACTTCTTTGGAAAGTGTTTTGTACATCTACCATTACGCATGCAAGGAGAGGATTTTCTAGAAGAACCGCACGGGCCATGCATCATAAAATTCTTCAATGCCATATAATATTGGATCGACCGTCTCATCAGGTATTTCTGCCGAAATTATTTGATCTATATCTCCAACATTTGGAAATTTATTATGCAGAAACAACAATATGTGTGCATGAAGTAACCCACGATTTTGGAATTCTGTAGTATAGATCACTGAAATATTAGAAAAATTGGAAATTGGGGTAATTAGTTGTAATGTCTATATAAGGCAAAATGGTTTATAAAATTATATAACAAATATGATAATAATTTTTTTAATTTGATAAAATATATATCTGATTTGACTGATCCAAAGATTTGTTTTTCTTTTAAATCTTTTATCAATTGATCCAATATGATTTTAAATACCCTAGATACAATATTTGGGCAATCTTCTGCTTGTAAGCCCTTCCTCTTCACAAATCTACTTATTTCAGGCCACTTTGGGTTGCAGGTAAATGTGATGAACAGATTTGGATATCCAGCCCACTTACAGATTGCCATAGCATCTTGATAATTTTGGATCATGTATCTTGCTCCCCCTGTGAAACTAGATGAAAGAATTATCCTTTTACCTTGAGAAGAAGGATTTATCTCTCCATGTAAAACTGCATCTTCTAATCCTTTATACATATGCTCTCTTATTTGTTTTTGATGAGTTCTGATAAACTTTAACCTAGACGATTCAACCATTGTAAATCCATCGACCAAGAATTGTTGAAATAATCGTCTTGAGTTGACAATTGTTGGTAATTCACCTTTCCTTTCTTGAATTTTGTATGCGAAATATTCACGCATGCTAACAAAGTTCCTTCCTCCACTTGATTCATTATTCCCATTTAAAGGAATATCTTCCCTATAACCATCTTCACCTAATGGAAATAATAAAGGATATTGAAGACCTAAATAGGCAGCATTCAACTCATTTATTGTCACGACCCTAGTTCACCAATCGTGAACATGTCATGACGGCACCCAGTCCCCATGACTAGGTAAGCCTAACACATTGCGGAATATACAAGTTTATGAACATTAAATAAGAAATAGCGGAAAACGATATAAATAAGAATGTAATCCATGCCACTTGGCATATACACCCACCAAACACACTGTATAAACACCACCAAGACCCGAAATCCCACGGGTAACACAGACTAAGAGAAATACAACTGTGGCTCTATGTGTAAAGAGTATCTAAACAACGAGATGAAGGAAAAACATCTACTAGAACTATCAGAATAGAAGGATGGCCTCCGGATCCGCGGACGTAGCGGATCATACCTCGAGGTCTCCCAAGGTGCTGCTGAATCACCTAGTATGAGCCTGTCCTGATGTACCTGGATCTGCACAACAAAAGTGTGCAATAGTGATGAGGAAGGTCAGGGCCCTACTGAGAGAAAACAATTACAAAAATGATAATAACAATAATAAGCAGTTTAAATGATAATAATTCTGAATGCCAACAATAAAATGATTACCGCAACCGTCTACAATTAACTAACAACAAATAACAAACTCAATTAATAAGTCCAAGACCTATGGGAATTGAACCTACAGTCCCATTAACAGTACCCCGGGGTCTCCGGGAATCGAACCCGCAGCCCATGTCTCAATAAATCTCAGGATCTCCGGGAATCGAACCCGCAGTCCACATCTCAATAATATATCAATAGCTCGGGATCTCCGGGAATTGAACCCACAGTCCATATCTCGATAACTCAGGATCTTCGGGAATCGAACCTGCATTCCATATCTCAATAACTCGGATCTCTGGGAATCGAACCCGCAGTCCATATCTCAATAACTCGGATCTCCGGGAATCGAATCCGCAGTCCATATCTCAATAACTCGGATCTCTGGGAATTGAACCCGTAGTCCACAAACAATATCACTCCGGGTCTCTGGGAATCGAACCCACATCCCTGGGATCTCCAGGAATTGAACCCGCAGTCCACTAACACATCAATAAAGGAAAACGGGAATCGAACCCGCAGTCCCTACAAATATCATTTCGGGTCTCTGGGAATCGAACCCACAGCCTTGGGATCTCCGGGAATTGAACCCGCAGTCCACCAACACATCAAATAAAGAAAACACACAGGGAGAGTATAATATGTTTAATTACAACTTCACCGAAGCTAGTGCCAACTATTTCTCAAGAAGTTCAAGTAAGTCTTCTAGGCAATTAAACATGTTGAATCCTAGCTAATCATGCTTTTCTAACTAATACTGGGTAAAGTAACGCTTTTATCACCTAAGAGGAGGAATATCACTAATCGGACAATTCAAGTATGGTGTGTGTTACAACAACCAGCGCATGTACACGCCCGTCACCTCGCGTACAAGGCATTTAAACTATCACATAATATCCTAGGGGTGAAAGTTCCCCCACACGAGGTTAGACAAGCCACTTACCTCGACTCCGGTACAAAACCGCTAAGAGACAACTCTCTTGCCGCGAATGTCGGCCTCCACATGCGTAGTATCTGATAAAAATCAATAGAATCACATCAAAATAGGCGAATTGGGCATTACCCAACCAAAACAATTCAAAATACACCAAAACCCACAAGTTGCCAAAACCCGACTTTCGGTACGCTTCTCGAAAAATTATGAAAGTTATATATTCGGGTTCCTTATCTCAACACGAGTCCTTTCATATAAAATTTATCAAAATCGGACTCCGTTTGCCCATTCAAATCAAAGATTTCCTAAAATTTAGGCCTAGGGCTCAAACCCTCCATTAATCCTCCATTAACAGTGAAATAATAATGGAGAAACATAAAAATAAAGTTCTTATATTTACCTCCTTGATGAGACGAGAACAGCACCGTGAATATCACCTCAATCGGAGCTCTAGAACTCAAGATATGCCCAAAATACTAAACTTCTCGGTTTTAAACACTGACCAGGACCATTTTCCGCTTTTGCGGAAACTTTTCGCATAGGCGGGACCGCTTGTGCGGTTCTATTTCAGCTTTTGCGGTGCCGCATCCACGGTCAAATTCCGCTTCTGCAGTTCTGACAGACACCGGCATTTCCTCGGCACGGAAATGAGCATAACTTCCTCATACGATGTCCAAATTCGACGATTCTTTTTGCTATGGCTCCGAAATTACGATACGGATATAATGGTTCAAACAAAACTGAATTTGGAGATCGTTTACCTAATATGGTACTCCTTTATGTTCACAGAGCAAAAGTTGAAACATCAAATAAGAGCGTGATCACAACCCGAAACACACCCGAGGCCCCCGGGACCCCAATCAATCATACCAACCAATCCCAAAACACATTACGGACTTGCTCGAGGACTCAAACCACATCAAACAACTCTAAAACCATGAATTACACCCCGATTCAAACTTTATGAACTTTGAAGTTTCCAACTTCTATTTCCGATGCCGAAACCTATCAAATCGCATCCGATTGACTTCAAATTTTGCAAACACGTCCAAAATGATATATCGAAGCTACAGAAACTTTCGGAATTCCATTTTGACCCTCGGATCAAAATCTCACCTATCAACCGAAATTCGCCAAAATTCTAACTTTGCCAATTCAAGCTTAATTCTACACCGGTCATCCCAAAAATATTTCGGACACACTCCTAAGTCTCAAATCACCTAACGAAGCTATCCGAACCATAAGATTTGCATTTTGAGTCCAATATCAAAATTTCCACTTCCGGCCAAATTTTCTCAAAAATCTTCAATTTTCTATCTTTAGCCAAACGACTCCAAAATGACCCACGGACCTCCGAATTCACTTCCGATCGCGCTCCCAAATCCAGAATAACCATACGGAGCTACTCCCGGTCTCGGAATCCCAAACGGACATCAATAACACTAAAATGCATTTTAAGCCAAATTGATGCAATTTCTTCTAAAATGCTATCTTCCATAATATGCGCCAAAACGCTCCCGGGTTATCCAAAACCCGATCCAGGCATACGCCCAAGTCCGAAATCATCATATGAACCTGTTGAAACCTTCAAATCTCAATTCCGAGGTCGTATACTCAAAATTCCAATCCTAGTTCATTTCTTAAATTTTAAGCTTTGGAAATGAGAATTTTCATTTAAATTTGACTCCAAACTTCTTGAATTTGAATTGTGACCATACACACAAGTCAATATACTTGAGATGAAGTCGCTCATGGCCTCAAACTGCTGAATGATGCGCCATATCTCAAAATGACCGGTTGGGTCGTTATAATCTCCCCCACTTAAACATACATTCGTCCTCGAACGTGTTGAGAACTACACTGAAGTAGTCTGAAATCACTGGTTTAACATCTCATGCAACTTCCTATGCTTCCACAACTCATTTGAGCACATTAGCTCGATAACTCTATAGATATACTCCTTTATTCGAGTAAATAAGCCATTAGACCCAATTCCAACATCCGGAATTTCCTGCCTAGCATGTTTCCATCATACGACCACAATATCATTCTTCACACGCTGTACCCATACATGACTGCATAACTTTGTTGAATTCACACTTTGCGTCACTTTACTCATGGGACCACAATAATATTCTTTAAATATAATAGTCGAAATTCCACAAATCTGATGCTCTCATTGCATCTCATGACCTACATGGGTCTTGCTCTAGCTTTTACAACACCGATACGACGGAAGAGATGTGCGGGAATTCATATTTAGTTGCCAAGTCAACAAATCATTCAGTATATACTTCTAACAAGATCCATCACCTTGTCCTAAACTAGAGAATGTTATTTTCCTCTATAATATACTTCATATAATCAGTTTGCACTGACCCCAAATCCCATAATCTCATCTCGCCCAGTACGAACTGCTAAGGCGATAAGCCACCTCAAACATAATCAAAAGTCCCGCAAGATGACACAATGTGTCAGTAGGCTACTAATTCGTACGTGATACAAAAGGAAGGCGAACACTAGAAAGAACTATTCAACTCTCACATTAACATGGACCTCCTCAGAAAATAGGAAACATAACACATAAAAGCAATTATAGACACTGAAATTGTGACGACCCGGCCCGTCGTCACGGGAATTACCACCCTGTTATGTTGAAATTGTATGTTTTACGCTTTTATATCAGTGTTAGAGTCTATCGGGTGATTTAGGAGTGATTTGGATTGAAAATGAGGCATATAGCCTTTTTGAAGGAGACTTGAATAAGAAAGGTCAACCCGGAGTTGACTATTTAGTTAGAGGGCTCGGAATCGGATTCTGATGATTCGGTTAGTTTCGGGAGGTGATTTGTGACTTAGGGGAGCGATCGGAATTGAATTTGGAGGCCCGGTGTAGAAATAGGCTTGAATTGGCTAAGGTTGAATTTTGGCGAAATCCGAACGGTAGGTGAGATTTTGATCCGGGAGTCGGAATGGAATTCCGACAGTTGCAGTAGCTCCGTTAGGTGATTTTGGATGTGCCTGCAAAATTTCAGGTCATTCGGACGTCGTTTGGTCGGGTTTTTGATTGAATGTGTAATTCGGAAACTTTTAAGGAATTTAGGCTTGAATTCGATGTGAATTATGGATTTTTGATGTTGTTAGACGCGTTTTGAGGATTGGAACAAGTTCGAATAAGGTATTAGGGTGTGTTGGTGTGTTTAGATGAGGTCCCGGGGGCCTCGGGGTGTTTTCGGATGGTTAAACGGAAGAAAATCATGAAAATTGCAGGTTGAAGTATTCTGGTTCTGTCATTTTCGCCCCTGTGGAAATGTGGGCGCGGAGGCGAGTCCGCAGGAGCGGACTGAGGAGCGCAGGAGCGCTTGGCATCGCAGAAGCGGAATCCTTTCCGCTGAAGCGGCGTCGCTGGTGCGAGTGGGTGACCGCAGAAGCGGACTTGATGAAAAAGGGGAAGTCCGCAGAAGCGGGTTAGTGACCGCCTGGGCGAGTCCGCAGGAGCGGACTCTGGTGCGCAGAAGCGGGAGTTTTCGCAGAAGCGGGGGTTCAATCGCGGAAGCGGACGCGCGTAAGCGGTCCTTTTCTCGCAGAAGCGGAATTGGCCAGCTAGGCATGGAATCGCTGAAGCGACCCTCTGGTCGCGGATACGGACTCGTAGGAGCGGAATTTTATCCGCATAAGCGAAAATCGCAGTGAGTTAAGTGTATCAGAAGTTAGAAAATTTCAGAAACATTTCACACATTTGGGTCTCGGCTTTAGAGGCGATTTGGGCGATTTTGAAGAGAGACTCAAGGGAAATCATCAGGTAATCAACTATGGACTTAAACTATGATTAGTGTTGATAATATTATGTATTTATATCATGAAAATGGAGGAATTTGGGGTGATTCATGGAAGATTTAACCCTAGGCTTGAACTTTAGAAAATCAAGGTTTTGAATGGGCGAATGGAGTCCGAATTTGGAAAAATTGATATGCTTAGACTCGTATTGAGATGAGGGTTCCGAATATGTGACTTTTGTAATTTTTCGACAAGCGTACCGAAAGTCGGGTTTTGACAACTTTGGGAATTTTGATGTAAATTGAGTTGTATTGATTGGGTGTCGTCCCATTGGCCTAATTTGTTGTATTTCTACCGTATTTGATCAGATTCTACGCGTGCGGAGCTTGATTCTCGTGGCAAGGGCATTGCGGAGTAGTCGTCGCGCCGTATTGAGGTGAGTAATAGATGTGGGTGATGACCAGCGGGTTCGAAACCCCGGTATACCACTTTGTGACGTCGTATAGCGGCGAGATACGTACTCTCTTGTGAGTGCGAGGTCGATTGTGATTGGGGACTATGACATAGTCCGACTTGTTGATACCGTATTATGATATTAGGCTATTCTTGAGCCGTCGAACCTCCTTCTCGGATGGTTGCATATTATATATTGTGATAATGGCCACTCTTGAGCCGAGGAACCCCCTTCTTGGGCGGTTGAGTATACTTGTGGGCCGTGAGCCAGTTATTGGATCCCGCGAGGATCGTTATCATTGTCTTATCATATTGACATGCTAGTTTACTACTAGTCCGCAGCTATTTCTGTTATCATGTTATTTCCAAATCTCTGGAACTTGATATTTCTGTTTTCAACTTGCAATAAAGTACCACCAATACCCTGTCACAGAATCAATACCCTGTCACAGAATCAATATCAACTGTACCTGTACCAACAAGTACCAGCAAAATAGTATAACAGCTATCAGATGTAGCTAAATGCAATGCAATGCATCATATAACCACTACGGCACGTAGCCCGATCCAATTTGGGTACCCGTGCTCACTGTGGGGGTTCAGACTCCGGAGGGGCTCCTACAGCCCAAGCACAATATTACTGTGGCGTGCAGTCCGATCAAACATATATACCGCTGCGGTACACTTCTCAAAATTACGAAAATTCAACAAAACCCAACTTTCGATACACTTCTCGAAAAATTATGAAAATTATTCGGAATCCTCATCTCGATACGAGTGTAGGCATATAAAATTTACCAAAATCGGACTCTATTTGCCCACTAAAATCAGTGTTTTTCTTAAATTTTTGGCCTAGGGCTCAAACCCACCTTTAATCTTCCATTTACAGAGAATTAACCAAGGATTTCATGTTAAAATGATATAATTAAGCCATAAAACTTACCTCCGATGAAACCCCGATGATTTCCAAGAAATCTCCCGTCAATACCTTCTCTTGGAACTCAAAAATGGTGTTTTGGGTGTTAAACCCGCGACTGACCAGTTCAGGTTTTTAATTTCACTGCCAGCCATTTTTGCCTTACGCGTTCGTGATGCACCTCACGCGAACGCGATGCCTTGCTCATTTCCTTCATCGCGAACGCGACACACAGTCATGCGTCTGCGAAGGTCAACTCCCCAGCCTCCGGACTTTTCCTCTACGCGAACGCGTAGGCTCTCACGCGAACGCGATGCGTTCCAACTTCCTCTTACGCGAACTCGTTACCGTTCCATGTGAACGCGATGACCAATATGCCCCAGCCTACGTCAACGCGGGCCTTGCCCTCGCGAACGCGATGGCTTAATTTTTGCACAGTGGTCTGCAATTTACAGCAGACTTCCAAGTTCCAAAAATGCCGGATGATGGTCCGGATTCACCCCGAGGCTCCCGGGACCCCAAAACACCATCCTAAACATCAAAATCACCAATTACACACGGATTCAAGCCTAAGTTTCTTCAAAACTTCTTAAACAAACATTAGTTCAAAAACCCGACCGAACAGAGTCCGAATGATCTGAAATTTTGCGGACATATCCAAAATCATATAACGAAGCTATAGGAATTGTCGGAACTCCATTCCGACCCCCGGATCAAAATCTCACCTACCATCCGGTTTTCGCGAAAATTCAAATATCGCCAATTCAAGCCTAAAACTACACCGGACCTCCAAATTCAATTCCGATTGCTCTCCTAAGTCATAAATGATCCCCCAAAACTAGTCAAATCATCAGAACCCGATTCCGAGCACTCTAACTCAATAGTCAACTCTAGGTTGACTTTCCATATTCAAACTTCCTTCAAACATGCTATTTGCTTCATTTTCAATTCAATTCACTCCTAACTCACCCGATAGGTTCTAACACTGATATAAAAGTATACAACACCTAAATGCAAGGTAACGGTCTGGTAATTCCCGTCTCGGGCTCAGCACTCCTTATCAATTTACACCAGGAGATCTGGTCAATAAGGCAACTAATGCATGTGTGCCAGTAATGTATGAGTGCTAAATGTTATGCCACGTAGTACACGTAAACCAATGTATGTATTCCATGCAATGCATATGACCGCTACGGCGCATAGCCCGATCCAATTTGGGTACCCGTGCTCACTGTGGGGGTTCAGACTCCGGAGGGGCTCCTACAGCCCAAGCACAATATTAATATCACACCTGCTGCGGCGCGCGGCCCGATCCGTATACCACTGCGGCGTGCAGTCCGATCCATGCATGTGTATGCATATGCTCATATAAATCGTTATGCCCTAACATATGGCCCTCGGCCCCAATTAGTCTAACAAATAATCAAGAAAGCCCCTCGGGCAACAGTATCATATTAACTCACAACTAGAATTGTCATTAAGACCTTGTGCAAGTTTTTCATAACCTTATAAAAGTGCTGAATGGCAAAATACCATTCAAAACCTTAAATTTAGATAAAAATATGCACAGTTTTATCAAGACAATGATACCAATCCCTGAAGGATTCAAATAATCTGCACGAAACCCAAGCATGATAATTAGTCCAATTCATTTCAACAATTAGGTGTTATTATTTATTACGCGGGACGGACCAAGTCACAATGCCCAATGGTGCTCTACCCCACGCCCGTTATCCGGCGTGCAAATCACCTCAACACAGCACTAAGATGTGCAAGTCCGGGGTTTACTAACCCTCAGGACATCATTTACAAGTATTACACACCTCGAACCGGCGAAAAATCATGCCCGCGATGCCTTAGCTCCTCGAACCGGCATCCACGCACGTCAAAACTAGCCAAAATCAGTACAAATATATCAAAATAGGCTAATGGAACATAATCCAATCGAAAACACTTGAAAAATATCATAAATCACGAAATTGGCAAAACCCGAACCCCGGGCCTACATCTCGAAAAATTTCGAAACTCATATTTCCAGAACCCTCGTCTCGCAATGAGTCCATACATATAAAATTTACCAAAATCAGAGTTCGATTGGCCTTTCAAAACCCAAATTTTCGTTTTCAATTTCTAGGCCACAATCCTTCACAATTTCTACCCAAATTCATGACGATTGATGTTAATTGTACCATAAAATGATGTTTTTGAGTCAATAAACTTTCCTCCGATGAATACCCGATGATTTCCCAGCGTTTTGCCGTGATTTCTTCTCTCTAGGGCTCAAAATTATGTTTTGGGTGAATGAACCCGTGAGCCCTCTGTTCTGCAATTTAATTTCACTGCCAGACGATTTTACTCTACGCGTTCGCGATGCCCCTCACGCGAACGCGATGCCTTGCTCCGTTCCTTCATCGCGAATGCGACGTACAGTCACGCGTCCGCGAAGACCATTCTCCCCAGCCCGGATTTTTCCTCTACGTGTTCGCGTCCCAGTCCACGCGAACGCGATGCTTCGCCTTTTCCTCTTACGCGTCCGCGTCCTTCTCTCACGCGAACGGGATGCGTTCCAACTTTCTCCTTCGCGAACGGGGCATGTTACCTCGCGAACACGATGGCCAACTGGCCCCAGCCTACGCGAACACAGCATTGCCCCCGCGAAGGCTTAGCCTTCTGCACAGTGATCTGCAATTTACAGCAGACTTTTCATGTTCCAAAAATGCCGGATGATGGTCCGGATTCACCCCGAGGCCCCCCGGACCCCAACGAAAACCACCAACATACTCCAAAACACGATATGAAGTTGTTCCAATCATAAAAACACCATCCTAAACATCAAAATTACCAATTACACACGGATTCAAGCCTAAGTTTCTTCAAAATTTCCGAATTGCTCATTCAATCAAAAACTCGACCAAACGACGTCCGAATGACCTGAAAATTTGTAGACACATCCAAAATAACATAACGAAGCTACAGAAATTTTCGGAATTCCATTCCGACCCCCAGATCAAAATCTCACCTACCGTCCGGTTTTCGCCAAAATTCAACCTTCGCCAATTCAAGCCCAAAACTACACCGGACCTCCAAATTCAATTCTGATTGCTCTCCTAAGTCATAAATGATCCCTCGAAACTAGTCGAATTATCAGAATCCGATTCCGAGTACTCTAACTCGATAGTCAATTCTAGGTTGACTTTCCATATTCAAACTTCCTTCAAACGTGCTATTTGCTTCATTTTCAATTCAATTCACTCCTAACTCACCCGATAGGTTCTAACACTGATATAAAAGCATAAGATATGTAAATGCAAGGTAACGGGGTGGAAATTCCCGTAACGACGGGCAGGGTTGTTACATTCTCCCCAACTTAAACAAACGCTCGTCCTCGAGCGGACCCAAAGTTGTACTGGAAGCAATTCCATAGCTGAATGACCTTACCAAGCATATATGCGGCGATCATACGTCTCCCTATCTCACATAAGTCCGAAAACACCATATAGCTGAAATTCCACAGACCATCTGAACCATAAATCACATTGCACTTTCTGAAATCATATGCCAAATGCTAATCCCATGCCTATACTCAGGATACACTCGAATCCACTGCAATAACCCATATTCACTACTCCGGGTGAGATCATATGATGTATCAAACAACCTAATCACTCGAGACAATAGTCTCTAATCACAAAAACTGGCCACAATAACCAAATACTAGCAGAAAGAACCTTTCTCATTAGCTAAACTCTTAGTCAAATACCTTCATATACTGCCCACGGCAACCGAACACGCGGTACATCGAATCTATCTCCCAGGCCACCCATTCATGAATCCACTTCCCTTTTTAACTGATACCACAATAGATTTCGGAGCCGAACCTCGATATTACCTTTCTAACCAGCTGAAATCACATATACTCACACTCATTGTTGGCTCCAACGATCATTTCGATTATAACACACCGTACCAGTGATGTGACACCTCAACACCGGCCTAAGCCACGACGAGCACAACACAGGCTCCAATATGAACGATCTGAACACACTCGAATCATGACAACTACCTCAACAAAAGAGTTGTAATTTAAATTCCTCAATACCATCACAACACAAAACTAAGATCTCATCTCGCGTCTCGCATTATGGAAATAGAGTACCTGAATCCTCCTCGAGAGGTCATAACATCACGTGGTCTTGCCACGATTCGTGATTCTATCCCAACATTATTACTCATGAAGCACCTCAAGCCACCAAGCTCAAGACGGTTAGCCACGCACAGATCTAGGTCTTGAACCCATGCAAGCAACCTCACCCACGGTGAAACAATTAAGGTATGCTATCAAATCCTGAAAGGACACAACCGATGTGCCATTCGCCAAGCGATACTCAAAACGGACTTTTCCTCAGAAGCGAGGAAGTATTGTATACTAGGTAGCATATAACTAACTATATTTTCACAATATTCTGTTGCGGCGTGCAACCCGCTCCAATGACATACCTGTGGCGGCGTGCCACCCGATCCAGATACCGTACCTGTGGCGGCATGCCACCGGATCCAAATAACCCGTGGCGGCGTGCCACCTGATCTACGCGTAAATCTAGCAAAAGGTAATGCACATCGAGTCAAGTTGCTCATTGCAATAACATATATATATATAGCCTCAAGCTCGGCCACATGAAACGCATCTGACAACGTTCCTCAATACTGGAACTGAATCAATGGTAGATACCTCTACACTGACATCCGCCACTAAGGCCCAACTGACAAAGCAATGCCTACCACCCGTCCGCTGGTCCTAGGTACAACTACCCTGTTGGAGCATACTCTGATGCTCTTTGCTATGCAATTTGTTCCATTTTCTGACATATTCCATATCACTTTAGTCTAGACGACCTGACTTATGTCAACTAGTCTGAAATACGGTATCATAACCCAAATTCATCATATCGAGCTAAGAGAGAGCCACTAGGGCTTCCAATTTTCAATAATCGCAAAACGGTGCTGATACACACGATATACAACCACTGCATAGGCGGATTACGAGAACTTCTAGTCTCCAACACATATATAACAAACACATGAATCACTATGCCTGGTTCACACTCCACCGTACGAATACATAACGCACATCAAGCGCCCATTCGTACCACGAAAACCATTTAAGAATTTCACTATGCCATCAACGACTCAATTATTACAGTCGATCCAACAAGAGAATACCACCATACCGTTAGATATTATCAGTTTACATTACCTTGTCCTTTTGGACCATATTCCCTGCCAAATTACTAGAATAGCAGTACCATTTTCTTAAATCATCAAAAATATCGATTCTTAAATCACCTGCAGCTGTCCGCGCTGCTCAATAATTTTACTGACTTCCCATATATTATGAACTGATCTCAAAACCTTGAATATGCCATTATAAACTTTCCATAACACATCGTGTATATCATATCACACTAAGACAACATGGAAATTCATATCCTTTTCCTCCGCCGCAAACATCGGCGCACTCAACTAGTCAAGGACTTTCATGATCCCATATAGAGAAAACTCATTACCCATTCCAAGCCTTGCATAACAACAGGATATATACTCTTTTTAAAACCATGGTAAAGCACATCACAAACTCTTTCTTCCCATTCGTTGCATAAGTTTAACTGCCAGGACTGAGTCCTTATACCCATATCAAGTTACACAACTGCAAGCACTCAAGAGCTTTGCTGCACAATATCTGCAAGACTCATTACTTCAACCACATACCAGGAATTAATCGTATTCCTTTTCATACCATTCTGGTTTATTAACAAGTTGTTCCATTTACCCGTTTTCCTTTCTGATTCATCTTTAATTTCATATCAGTCTTTACTGTAGTACGACAATGCCTCAACCCTTTTTACCACACAAGACTCGTATACAAGACCACACGGTCTAAGACCCATAGGCCACTGAATACTTTCTCAGTGTTCCCAGAAGTACCACATTCAACCACACTTTATTTTGATGAACTTCCCGCGATTTTTAAATTTGTTATCATTACTTCCCAAGACGGATACCTAGAATCCCATCATTCACATGATATAACACAAGCCTTGATCTTTTCTAATGAAACCGCCATCTGTAGCCATATACACAATCTTAAGGCACCTGACTGTTACAAGCAAAAATCTTGAACACTACAAAACCATTCTCGGGCATCATTCACCCTTATTCAGCTGTAATTCAACTGTCCTATTGAGTAGAACCACTCGTGTTTTGTTAGAACTCTGACATCGCAGAACATGATTACTTACAGGTACAATTCGCCATCTTTCTTTTCTATACGGTGAACATTCTTTACCAACAGCAGTTCAAAACACCCTAGTATTTCCTCAGATCTACAAAGCACCATAACCTTTACCAGAATTTCCCAACATACTTAGAGATAGAATAAACATAGCACACAATAGTACAATCAGTTAATCAATAGCAACCTCCCCAACTTAGCTCGAAGCCATATATCAAAGCACGTTTAACCGCTCATAGCATTCTTTACTCAAATGATGCCACAATCTTATAGTGAGATCAATCTCCAGTCATTTACAAGCCTTGACAGAGACTCAAATCATCAGAGACCTTATCTCTTCTGCAATTCTTGCATTTATACACGCACCACCAATAAGCCCACTCTTTAGGTGACAGAAATCTTTCTAAGTCCCAATTTTTCCAAATATTTCGGCAGAGTTTCCTTTGTAATTTGGCCTATCCACCTGCCAGAGAATCATCAAACCATTCTAACAATACATCCATAACTCAACAAGACATCGCAATGTATATCAACAACATTAATCTCAATACTATACAAGTTATATTATCAAAATTGATACATGGACATGCGCTGCACTTGCTCGAATCATAACATATGTCAAATACCTTTCAATTACACATGATGATCAACCCACCTACTTCTTCTAAATTTAGCATTTCATCACATTGCCTTCCACCCGGATACGCATAGCATAATCACTTTAGTCTTTCTGAGTTTAAACTCGTTCCACTACACATAAGGCACTTTACCTTTCCGCTAAGAGGCAATGAACATATTTCTCACGTCCATAACTAGGGCTACATATAAAATCACAACCAGAACTGAATACCTTACAGCTCTCCCATTATCAAATTGCCATTTGCACAATAAAGATCAATACCGATCGTATGAACTTCATAATACCGGCTCGCGAAATTAGTACCTTGGTGCTCAAGCCATAGACAAAGATCTGGCCTCAAGTCCTCCCGACTGGCCCAACATGAATTCACTGAGATTATATCTCTCCCCTCGTTCTGGGAAATCACAAGCCATAAGGCAATTATATTACTGAGCGCTCGATGCATACACAGACGTGCAGAAGGAATTTCAAAATTATATCTCAAGCTGAATCAAGTGCGCACGATAAGAATTCCAAGAAATGTGAAGTGTTTCCTAAAGGTTCGCAGCCTCCCGAGGATAAGTACAGGCATCCCCGTACCGACCCACAAGACTCTACTAACCGGCTCAAGACTCATGAGGACTAGTAAACCTAAGCTCTGATGCCAATTGTAGTGACCCGGCCCACCACTATGCATATATTGCCCGCCTTGGGCCTAGCCCGCACGGTTTTGTTCCTCCCCAGCTGGTCCACTGGGGAAAAGGCCTATGCACATGGTGGTCCAATACCCTTACTTAACTAGCCCAGGACTCCCTCTCAATTCCGATGTGAGACTCCTGTGAGCTACAGCTACAGCTACCCGCTGATACCACTGATACCACTCACCCCACCAACAAGGCCACAACGTCCTCGTTGTGAGTACCCACCAACGTACTCCAGAGAGTCGGCACTGATACCAACTTGTCACGACCCAAAATCCGGTCGTGATAGCGCCCAGCACACTGCTAGGCTAGCCTGACCAATCAATAACAATAACGGAGCTAGGAGCTCGCCTTATCCCATTTAAACATATCAAGTCATAAGACAACAGTGACAGATATATATCAAACATGGAACCAAGACAATGATACCAATCCCTGAAGGTCATCGCGAACGCGTGGTTCAGTGCCGCGTTCGCGAAGGGTTAGCCTGTCTGTGCATCGCGGACGCGAGTGGAGTCACGCGAACGCGTAGAGCAAAGGTTCCAGGCATTGAAGTTAAAACCAGAACATTTCATATACGGGTTTCGCTCCTAGAAACCCCCATTGTTAAGCTCTAGAGTGAGAAAGTGACGGGAATCGCTGGGAAATCATCGGGTATTCATCGGAGGTAAGTTTCTTGACTCAAAAACATCATTTTTTGGTAGAATTAACATCAATCTTCATGAATTTGGGTAGAAATTGTGAAGGATTGTGGCCTAGATATTGAAAACGAAAATTTGGGTTTTGAAAGGTCAATCGAACTCCGATTTTGGTAAATTTTATATGTACGGACTCGTGGTGAGACGAGGGTTCTGGAAATATGAGTTTCGAGATTTTTCGAGATGTGGGCCCGGGGCTCGGGTTTTGCCAATTTCGTGATTTTTGATATTTTTCGAGTTCTTTCGATTGGGTTATGTTCCATTAGCCTATTTTGATATATTTGTGCTGATTTGTGCTAGTTTTGACGTGCGTGGATGCCGGTTCGAGGAGCTAAGGCGTCGCGGGCATGAGCTTTCGTCGGTTCGAGGTGGGTAATACTTGTAAATGATGTCCCGAGGGTTAGTAAACCCCGGACTTGCACATCTTAGTGCCTGTGTTAAGGCGACTTGCACGCCGGATAACGGGCGTGGGGTAGAGCACCATGGGGGATTGTGACTTGGTCCGTCCCGCGTAATAAATAATAACACCTAATTATTGAAGTGAATTGGACTAATTATCATGTTTGGGCTTCGTGCCAATTATTTGAGTCCTTCGGGGATTGGTATCACTGTTTTGATAACATTGTTCTTATTTTATTCTAAATTTAAGTTTTAAAATGGTATTTTTGCTATTCAGCATTTTTATAAGGTTATGAAAAACTTGAACAAGGTCTTAATAACATTTTTAGCTGTGTGCCAATATGATATTGTTGCCGTAGGGCTTTCTTGATTATTTGTTAGACTGATTGGGGCCGAGGGCCATATGTTAGGGCATGACATTTTATGTGAGCATATGCATACACATGTATGGATCGGACTGCATGCCGCAGTGGTATACGGATCGGGCTGTGCGCCGCAGCAGGTGTGATATTAATATTGTGCTTGGGCTGTAGGAGCCCCTCCGGAGTCTGAACCCCCACAGTGAACACGAGTCCCCAAATTAGATTGGCCTACACGCCGTAGCGGTCATATGCATTGCATGGCATACATACATTGGTTTGCGTGTACTACGTGGCATAACATTCAGCACTCATACATTACTGGCACACATGCATTAGTTGCCTTATTGACCAGGATCTCCTGGTGTAAATTGATAAGGAGTGTTGAGCCCGAGGGGCTGATTTGAGTGCGGACTTGCACTGCTTGAGATTGTATCCAGGTATTGGTATATTATTATGAAAGAAAGTAGCTAAAATTGAGTTTTCTAAATAATCTACTCACATATGCTTGAAAGGAATAAAAAGATAGTTCTGTATTGTGTAGCATGAGTTAGTGCCTGTCGTGGTTTTCTTCCCTTCAGCATTATTTACTTTTATTACTGCTGAGTTGGAAGTACTCACACCCGACTCCCTGCACCTTGTGTGCAGATTCAGGTACATCACAGCAGGGCTGATTCTATTGCGGCTCGGGAGTGCTTTTGGACAGTCGAGGTAGCTGCCAGCATTCGCAGGACCTGATTCTCCAGTTTGCCTGTATTTTGTTCTGATCATCCCACACTTGTGCACAGTGATATTCACTATTTACACTTTGTATACTCTGTAGAGGCTCATGACTCTTGACCCTTCGGTCTATGGGAGTTGGCACGTGTTGGGACTTGGTTCCCTGTTTTTAATATATCTATCACTGTTATGCTTAAATTGGATAAAGTGAGCTTGTGGCTCCGTGGTTATTGTTGATTGGTCGGGCTAGCCTAGCAGTGTGCTGGGCGCCATCACGACCGGATTTGGGGTAGTGACAAGTTGGTATCAAAGCTTAGGTTTACTAGGCCTCGTGAGTCTTGAGCCGGTTAGTAGAGTCTTGTGGATCGGTACGGGGACGCCTGTACTTATCCTCGGGAGGCTGCGAACCTTTAGGAAACACTTCACATTTCTTGGAATTCTTATCGTGCGCACTTGATTCGGCTTGAGATATAATTTTTGGAATTCGTTCCACACGTCTGAGTACGCTTCGAGCGCTCAGTAATATAATTGACTTATGGCTTGCGATTCCCCGGTCGAGGGGCGAGATATAATCTCCGTGAATTCATGTTGGGCCAGTCGGGAGGACTCAATGCCAGATCCTTGTCTATGGCTTGAGCACCAAGGTACTGATTTCGCGAGTTGGTATTATGAAATTCATACGATCGGTATTGATCTTTATTGTGCAAATGGTAGTTTGATAATGGGAGAGCTGTAAGGTATTCAGTTCTTGTTGTGATTTGATATGTAGCCCTAGTTATAGACGTGAGAAATATGTTCATTGCCTCTTAGCGGAAATGTAAAGTGCACTATGTGTAGTGGAACGAGTTTAAACTCAGGAAGACTAAAGTGACCTTGCTATGTGTATCCTGGTGGAAGGTATCGTGATGAAATGCTAAATTGAGAAGAAGTAGGAGGGTTGATCCTCATGTGTAATTGAAAGGTATTTGATATGTGTTATGATTCGAGCAGATACAGCGCAGGTTCAAGTATAAATTGTGATAATATGATTCGTGTAGTATTGAGATTTAATATTGTTGAAATACATTGTGATATCTTGTTGAGTTGTGGATGTATTGTTAGAATGGTTTGGTGATTCTCTGGCAGGTGGATAGGCCAATTTACAAAGGAAACTCTGCCGAAATTTTTGGAAAAATTTGGGACTTAGAAAGATTTCTGTCACCTAAAGAGAGTGGGCTTATTGGCGGTGCATGTATATCTGCAAGAATTGCAGAAGAGCTAAGGTCTCTAATGATTCGAGTCTCTGTCAAGGCTTGTAAATGACTTGAGTTTAATCTCATATTAACATTTCGGCATCACTTGAGTAATAATGATATGAGTGGTTGAAAGTGCTTTGATGTATGACTCCGAGCTAAGTTGGGGAAGTTGTTATTGATTAACTGATTGCACTGTCGTGTGCTGTGTTGGCTCTGTCTCTAGGTATATTTGGGAAATTTTGATAAAGGTTATGGTGCTTCGTAGATGTGAAGAAATACTAGGATGTTTTGAACTGATGTTGGTAATGAATGTTCGGTGTATAGAAAGTTAAGATAGCTGATTGTGTTTGTATGTAATCATGATCTGCATTGTTAGAGTTCTAACAAGGCACAAGTGGTCCTACTCAATAGGACAGTTGAATTACAGCTGAATAAGGGTGAATGATGCCCGAGAATGGTTTTGCAGTGTTCAAGATTTTGCTTGTAACAGTCGGGTGCCTTAAGATTTGTGTATGTGGCTAAAGATGGCGGTTTCGTTAGAGAAGATCAAGGCTTGTGTTATATCATGTGAATGATGGGATTCTAGGTATCCGTATGGGGAAGTAATGATAACAATTTAAAAATCGCGGGAAGTTCATCAAAATAAAGTATGGTAGAATGTGGTACTTTTGGGAAACATTGAGAGAGTATTCAGCGGCCTATGGGTCTTAGACCGTGTGGTCTTGTGTACGAGCCTTGTGCGGAAAAAAGGGGGTTGAGGCATTGTCGTACTACAGTAAAGACTGATATGAAATTAGAGATGAATCAGAAAGGAAACTTGGTAAATGGAACGACTTGTTAATGAACCAGAATGGTATATAAAAAAATAAAAAAATAAAAAAAACGATTGATTCCTGGTAGGTAGTTGAAGTAAGGAGTCTTGCAGACATTGCAGCAGAGCTTTTGAGTGTTGGCAGTTGTGTAACTCGATATGGGTATAAGGATTCAATCCTGGCAGTTTAACTTATGCAATGTAATTTGGGAGAAAGAGTTTATGATGTGTTTTATCACGGTTTGAAAATGAGTATATTCTTGTCGGTATGCGAAGCGTGGAATGTGTAATGAGTTTTTCTTCTATATGGGATCACGAAAGTCCTTGACTAGTGGAGTGCGCCGATGTTGAGGCGGAGGAAAAGGATATGAATTTCCATGTTGTCTTAGTGTGATATGGTATACACGATGTGTTATGGAAAGTTGATAATGGTATATTCTAGGTTTTGAGATTAGTTCATAATATATGGGAAGTCAATAAAATTATTGAGCAGTGCGGACAGCTGCAGGTGAATTTAAGAATCGATCTTTCTGATAATTTAAGAAAATGGTACTGCTATTCTATTAACTTGGCAGGGAATATGATCCACAAAGGACAAGTTAATGTAAAATGATGATATCCAGTGGTATGGTGGTATTCTCTTGTTGGATCGACTATAATAACTGAGTCGTTGATGGCATAGTGAAATTTCTGAATGGCCGTCGTGGTATGAATGGACGCTTGATGTGCGTTATGTATTCCTACGGTGGAGTGTGGAACCAGGTATAGCGATTCATGTGTTACATATGTGTTGGAGACTAGAAGTTCTCATAATCCGCCTATGCTTTGGTTGTATATCGCGTGTATCGGCACCATTTTGTGATTATTGGAAATCGGAAGCCCTAGTGGCTCTCTCTTAGCTTGATATGATGAATTGGGGTTATGATACCTTATTTCAGACTGGTTGACATAAGTCAAGTCGTCTAGACAAATGTGATATGGACTATGTCGGAATATGGCACAAATTGCGTAGCAAAGTGCATCGGAGTATGCTCCAGCGGGGTAGTTGTACCTCAGGACCAGCAGACGGCTGGTGGGTATTGCTTTGTTGGTTGGACCTTAGTGGCGGATGTTAGTGTAGAAGTATCCACCATTGATTCAGGTTCCAGTATTAAGAAACGTTGTCAGATGCGTTTCATGTGGCCGAGCATGAGGCTATATATATATATATGTTTGCTGTAATGAGAAAATTCGACTCGATATGCATTTCCTTTTGCGAGATTTATGCGTGGATCGGGTGGCACGCCACCACGGGTTATTTGGATCGGGTGGCACGCCGCCACAGGTATGGTATCTGGATCGGGTGGCACGCCGCCACGGGTATGTCATTGGAGCGGGTTACACACCGCAACAGTGTAATGTGAAAATAGAGTTAGTTATATATTACCTGGTATACAATACTTCCTAGCTTCCGAGGAAAAGTCCGTTTTGAGTATCGTTTGGCAAATGGCACGTCGGTTGTGTCCTTTCAGGATTTGATAGCATACATTAATTGTTTCACCGTGGGTGAGGTTGATTGCTTGGGTTCAAGACCTAGATATGTGCGTGGCTAACCGTTTTAAGCTTAGTGGCTTGAGGTGCTTCATGAGTAATAACGTTGGGATAGAATCACGAATCGTGGCAAGGCCACGTGATGTTATGACCTCTCGAGGAGGATTCAGGTACTCTATTTCTATAATGCGAGACGCGATCTCTGTTCTATGTTATGATGACACAGAGGAATTGAATTGCAGCTCTTTTGCTGGAGACAATTATCATGATTTGAGCTGTCATGATTCGAGTGTGTTCGGACGTTTCTATTGGAGCCTATGTCGTGCTCGTCGTGGCTTAGGCCGGTGTTGATGTGTCTTATCACCAGTGCGGTGTGTTATAATCGAAATGACCGTTGGAGTCATTAATGAATACGAGCATATTGGATCTTAGCTTGTTAGAAAGGTAAAAATCGAGGTTTGACTCCGAAACCTATTGTGGTATCGGTTAAAAGTGAAATGGATTCATGAATGGTTGACTTGAGAGATGGGTTCGATATATCGCGTGTTCGGTTGCCGTGGGCATGATATGAAGGTGTTGGAACAAGACTCTATCTAATAAAAAAGGGTTTTTCAGTTGGTATTTGGTTATCATGGAGAAATTGTGTGATTAGAGACTATTGTCTCGAGTGATTGGGTTGTTTGATACATCATATGATCTCAGTCGGAGTAGTGAATATGGGTTATTGCAGTGGATTCGAGTGTATCCTGAGTATAGGCATGGGATTTGCATTTGGCCTATGATTTCAGAAAGTGCAATGTGATTTATAGTTCAGATGGTCTGTGAAATTTTGACTATATGGTGTTTTCGGATTTATGTGAGATACGGTGACATATGATCGCCCGAGTATATGCTTGGTAAGGTCATTCAGCTATTGAGTTGTTTCTAGTACAACTCTGAGTCGCTCGAGGACGAGCGTTTGTTTAAGTTGGGGAGAATGTAATGACCCGGCCCGTCGATACGGGAATTTACCACCCCGTCATGTTGCAATTACATGTTTTATGCTTTTATATCAGTGTTAGAGCCTATTGGGTGAGTTAGGAGTGAATTGAATTGAAAATGAAGCAAATAGCATGTTTGAAGGAAGTTTGAATATGAAAAGTCAACCAAGAGTTGACTATCGAGTTAGAGTGCTTGGAATCGGATTCTGATGATTCCACTAGTTTCGGGGGATCATTTATGACTTAGGAGAACAATCGGAATTGAATTTGGAGGTCCGGTGTAGTTTTAGGCTTAAATTGGCTAAAGTTGAATTTTGGCGAAAACCGAACGGTAGGTGATATTTTGATCCGGGGGTCGGAATGGAATTCCGACAATTTCTGTAGCTTCGTTATGTGATTTTGGATATGTCTGCAAAGTTTCAGGTCATTCGGAGATCGTCTGGTCGTGTTTTTGATCGAATGTTGTTTGTAGAAGTTGAATGAAAAACTTACGCTTGAATTGCTTGAATTCGATGTTTTTCCGTGTTAAAGTATGTGTTTTTATCATTGGAGCAAGTTCGTATCGTGTTTTGTAGTATGTTGGTGGTTTTCGATGGGGTCCAGGGGGCCTCGGGGTGAATTCGGACCATCATCCGACATTTTTGAACCTGAAAAATCTGCAGAAAATTGCAGAAATAGTGCAGGATTTTTAGCCTTCGCGTTCGCGAGGCAAGGCCCGCGTTCCCATAGGCGGGGACCAGTTGGTCATCGCGTTCGTGAATAGGAGGGCCGCGATCGCGTAAGAGGACATAGGGAGGCATCGCGTTCGCGTGTATGGAGGCCGCGTTCGCGTAGAAGAAAAAGGAAAGGCATCGCATTCGCGTCAGCATGGTCGCGTTCGCGAAGAAGAAAATCTGTTGGCTGAGAAAAATGGTCATCGCGAACGCATGGTTCAATGCCGCGTTCGCAAAGGGTTAGCCTGTCTGTGCATCGCGGACGCGAGTGGAGTCACGCGAACGCGTAGAGCAATGGTTCCAGGCAGTGAAGTTAAAATCAGAACATTTCATATACGGGTTTCACTCCTAGAAACCCCCATTATTGAGCTCTAGAGTGAGAAAGTGATGGGAATCGCTGGGAAATCATCGGGTATTCATCGGAGGTAAGTTTCTTGACTCAAAAACATCATTTTTTGGTAGAATTAACATCAATCTTCATGAATTTGGGTAGAAATTATGAAGGATTGTGGCCTAGATATTGAAAACGAAAATTTGGGTTTTGAAAGGCCAATCGAACTCCGATTTTGGTAAATTTTATATGTACAAACTCGTGGCGAGACGAGGGTTCTGGAAATATGAGTTTTGAGATTTTTTGAGATGTGGGCCCGGGGCTCGGGTTTTGCCAATTTCGTGATTTTTGATATTTTTCGAGTTCTTTCGATTGGGTTATGTTCCATTAGCCTATTTTGATATATTTGTGCTGATTTGTGCTAGTTTTGACGTGCGTGGATGCTGGTTCGAGGAGCTAAGGCATCGCGGGCATGAGCTTTCGTCGGTTCGAGGTGGATAATACTTGTAAATGATGTCCTGAGGGTTAGTAAACCCCGGACTTGCACATCTTAGTGCTGTGTTGAGGGGACTTGCACGCCGGATAACGGGCGTGGGGTAGAGCACCATTGGGAATTGTGACTTGGTCCGTCCCGCGTAATAAATAATAACACCTAATTGTTGAAGTGAATTGGACTAATTATCATGTTTGGGCTTCGTGCCAATTATTTGAGTCCTTCAGGGGATTGGTATCACTGTTTTGATAACACCGTGCATATTTTATTCTAAATTTAAGTTTTAAAATGGTATTTTTGCTATTCAGCATTTTTATAAGGTTATGAAAAACTTGAACAAGGTCTTAATAACATTTTTAGCTGTGAGCTAATATGATATTGTTGTCGTAGGGCTTTCTTGATTATTTGTTAGACTGATTGGGGCCGAGGGCCATATGTTAGGGCATGACATTTTATGTGAGCATATGCATACACATGCATGGATCGGACTGCACGCCGCAGTGGTATACGGATCGGGCTGCGCGCCGCAGCAGGTGTGATATTAATATTGTGCTTGGGTTGTAGGAGCCCCTCCGGAGTCTGAACCCCTACAGTGAGCACGGGTACCCAAATTGGATCGGGCTACACGCCGTAGTGGTCATATGCATTGCATGGCATACATACATTGGTTTGCGTGTACTACGTGTCATAACATTCAGCAGTCATACATTACTGGCACACATGCATTAGTTGCCTTATTGACCAGGATCTCCTGGTGTAAATTGATAAGGAGTGTTGAGCCCGAGGGGCTGATTTGAGTGCGGACTTGCACTGCTTGAGATTGTATCCAGGTATTGGTATATTATTATGAAAGAAAGTAGCTAAAATTGAGTTTTCTAAATAATCTACTCACATATGCTTGAAAGGGATAAAAAGATAGTTTTGTATTGTGTAGCATTAGCCTATCGTGGTTTTCTTCCCTTCAGCATTATTTACTTTTATTACTGCTGAGTTGGAAGTACTCACACCCGACTCCCTGCACCTTGTGTGCAGATTCAGGTACATCACAGCAAGGCTGATTCTATTGCGGCTCGGGAGTGCTTTTGGACAGTCGAGGTAGCTGCCAGCGTTCGCAGGACCTGATTCTCCAGTTTGTCTGTATTTTGTTCTGATCATCCCACACTTGTGCACAGTTATATTCACTATTTACACTTTGTATACTCTGTAGAGGCTCATGACTCTTGACCCTTCGGTCTAGGGGAGTTGGAACGTGTTGGGACTTGGTTCCCTGTTTTTAATATATCTATCAATGTTATGCTTAAATTGAATAAAGTGAGCTTGTGGCTCCGTGGTTATTGTTGATTGGTCGGGCTGGCCTAGCAGTGTGCTGGGCGCCATCACGGCCGGATTTGGGGTCGTGACATTACATGACAAAACAGATTATAGATAATAAGATAGGAATATCAGATGTACCAGAATACATAGAAAGAACGTTAATAGGAACGACTAAGTTATGGTTACAAAATATGACTAAAGATACCTTAGGAGCATTAAGGAATGATAAAAAATTTGATGGTGAAAAAGCTACAACAGCTATAGAAATTTTGCATAAATATGAAACAACTATAAGAAATGAATTTAGTAGTGCAGGAACAGAAGAAGTAGAACAAAATAGAGAAAAAATATTAAATAGAAATTTAATGTCAAAATTAGCAATATGTAATATGTGTTACATAGACGAATATACATGTGCATTTAAAGAATTTTACTATAAAGGAATATATACTATAGAGGAAAGTAAAGAAATAAGAAAATTATATTTTTCAAAATTACCAGAACCATTTAGTTCAAAAATATTAAAAGATTGGAATAATGCAGCATTACAACATACTTTAGGGGCAAGAATTAAATACTTACAAAATTGGTTCGCAGAATTATGTGAAAAAACATAAAGAAGAAATTAAAATGGAAAAAACGTTAATAACAAACTTAGCATGTTGTAAAGATAAAATAGCACCGCAATTTGGATGCAATAAAAGATACTATAATAAAAATCATAATAAAATTAAAAAATACAAAAAGTATAAGTCAAAATTCAAGTATAAAAAACCTAGACGGAGATATTATGTGAAAAAATTTAATAACAAAAGGCAGTACAGACCTAAGAAAAAATTATCAAAATGTAAATGTTATAATTGCGGAAAACTAGGACATCTAGCAAAATACTGCAAAATACCTAAAAACCAAAAAGCTAAACAAGTATCAGAAATAATAATAAATAACGAAGAATATGTACAAATGGAATACATAGATTATGAATTAGAAAGTAATGATAGTATATATGAATTATCAGAAAATGAAATAGAAAATAATTCAATATCAGAGTCAGATAATGAAGACAATAAACTAATAGATGACTGAAAAAGAAATAAATATAATAACCCAAGAAGAATACCAAGATGAAGAATCTACGGAACAAAAAGTAATATTTGATGAAAATATATTTGAACAAATAAAAGGAAAAGAATTAGACCTAAGTGTAGAAAAAATATTAGATATACCAAAAATGAAAAATTGGTTTAAAAGAAGTAAAGAAGAATACTACGTAATTAGCCAAAGAGAACACATAATAGATTGTAAATACACCAAAGGAAAAGCTAAAATACCAATAATAAATAAACGTATAATAAATAAAGAAATACAAGATATAAAGGCAAAAACTCAATTAAACACGTACATCTAGGAGGAACAAAAATATTATTAAAGGCATGTTTTAGAGAAGGGATAGATACACCAATAGAAATTTATCTAGCAGATGATAAAATTTTACAAATCTATAGAAAAAAGTATAATAAGTGCAGTACGAGGAAATTTGATATACCAAAAATTTAACTTCATAATTAGTGCTAACTATTCAGTAGCGATACATGATAAAAATATAGATAAATCACTCGTGTTATACTGGAAAATGTTAGGAATAGAATTAACCCCAGGTAGTAAGATATTTACAGTAAGATGTAAAAATCTATATATATTAACAACTAAACATAAGATAATGGCAAGAAATAAAATAAATAAAACAAAGATAGAAAATCCTTTTGAAAGAATAGTTACAGTTATAGATAACAATGAGTATAGTTATAATGAATTAGACACAGAAGAAGATTTAGACATAGTAAAAGAAAGACTAAGCACATCAAAAAGATTGAGTTTTGAAGTAGGACAAGCATCATCAAATAAAACAAGCACATAAGATAAGGTAGGATATAAAATACCTAAACTTATTGTAACGACCCAAACGGTCGTTTTGAGATACGGCGCATCATTCAACAGTTTAAGGCCATGAGCAGCTTCATCTCAGGTATATTGACTTGTGTGTATGGTCAGAATTAAAATTCAAGAAGTTTGGAGTCAAATTTAAATGAAAATTCTCATTTCCGAAGCTTAAAATTGAAGAAATAAACTAGGATTGGAATTTTGAGTATACGACCTCGGAATTGGGATTTGAAGGTTTCGACAGGTTCATATGATGATTTCGGACTTGGGCGTATGCCCAGATCAGGTTTTGGATAACCCGGGAGCGTTTTGGCGCATATTATGGAAGATAGCATTTTAGAAGAAATTACATCAGTTTGGCTTAAAATGCATTTTAGTGTTATTGATGTCCGTTTGGGATTTCGAGACTGTGAGTAGCTCTGTATGGTTATTATGGATTTGGGAGCGCGATCGAAAGTGAATTCGGTGGTCCGTAGGTCAGTTTGGAGTCGTTTGGCTAAAGATAGAAAATTGAAGGTTTTTGAGAAAATTTGACCGGAAGTGGAAATTTTGATATCGGACTCAAAATGCAAATCTTATGATTCGGATAGCTTCGTTAGGTGATTTGGGAATTAGGAGTCTATCCGGAATATTTTTGTGACGGTGTGTAGAATTAAGCTTGAATTGGCAAAGTTAGTATTTTGGCGAATTCTGGTTGATAGGTGAGATTTTGATCCGAGGGTCGGAATGGAATTCTGAGAGTTGCTATAGCTTAATTATGTCATTTTTGACTTGTGTGCAAAATTGTAAGTTAATCGGACATGATTTGATAGGTTTCGGCATCGGAAATAGAAGTTGGAAACTTCAAAGTTCTTCAAGCTTGAATTGAGGTGTAATTCATGATTTTAGCGTTGTTTGTTGTGATTTGAGGCCTAGAGCAATTCCATAATGTGTTTTGGGACTGATTGGTGTTATTGGTCGGATCCCGGGGGCCTCGGGTGTGTTTCGGGTTGTGATCACGCTCTTATTTGATGTTTCAACATCATTTCTTTGGACATAAAAGAGTACTAATTTAAGCTAACGAGCTCCAAATTAAATTTTGTTTGAACCATTAGATCCATATCAAAATTACGGAGCCATAGGAAAAAGAATCATCGAATTTGGACATCGTATGAGGAAGTTATGCTTATTTTTGTGTCGGGGAAAAACTGCTGCTTCTAGTATGCTCGCAATTGCGAACATTGCCATCGCAATTGCGATGCCTTTTCGCAATTGCGAACTTTTTTGTCGCAAATGCGACCCTTCCCAGCCTCTCTTTGTTCGCAATTGCGAAGAACTTCTTCGTTTTTGCGAGGGTTCGCAATTGCGAACCCTGCATCGCAAATGCGACTTCTACAGCTTGATTTTAGCTGTGAACCTCGAGATTTTGCTTCATTTTACCATATTTTGAGCCCTAGGTCCGAGAATGGGCGATTTTGAGTGTGGATTTTCGTACCAAATCATTGGGTAAGTTCCTCTAACTAGTTTTCAACTTTTATTTTGTGTTTATACCTTAGATTTAACATCAAAATTCATGAGAATCAAAAGGAGAATTTGGGTTTTAAAGAAAATCCTAAAAATTGAGATTTTTGGATTTTGACCACGATTTTGAGTATGGAATTAAGAGAAAATTATATATTTGAGTTCCTAAGGTCATGAGTAATCTTTATCTTCAAAAAATTTCAGATTCCGAGCACGTAGGTCCGAGGGCATTTTGGTCATTTTACATAATATTAGCTTAGAATGTATTTGTAGAATAAATTACTTGAATTATTATTTACGTTATAAAATTTAATTGAATAGATTTGAGCCATTTGAAGTCGGATACTCATGGCAAGAGAGTCGTTTCTTAGCGGTTTTGTACCGGAATTGAGGTAAGTGGCTTGTCTAACCTCGTGTGGGGGAACCTTCACCCCTAAGATATTATGTGATATTTTAAATGCCTTGTACGCGAGGTGACGGGCGTGTACATGCGCTGGTTGTTGTAACTCACTTTACTTGAATTGTCAAATTCGTGATATTCCTGTCCTTAGTTGATTAATTTATGATATTTATCTAGCATTCGTTAGGGAAGCATGATTTGATAGAATTTATCTCTCTAATTGCCAAATTGTCTTACTTGAACTTCTTGATAATTGTTGGCACTAGTTTTCGGTGAAGTTGTAGTTAAGCATATTATGTTTTCTCTGTGCGTTTTCTTTATTTGTTGTGTTGGTGGATTGCGGGTTCAATTCCCGGAGATCCAAGGGCTGCAGGTTCGATTCCCGTAGATCCGGAGTTTATTGATATATTATTGAGATATGAACTGCGGGTTCCAAGGGCTGCGGGTTCGATTCCCGGAGACTCGGAGTTTATTGATATATTATTGAGATATGGACTGCGGGTTCGATTCTCGGAGATCCTGAGTTATTGATATATTATTGAGATATGGACTGCGGGTTCAATTCCCGGAGATCCTGAGTTATTGAGATATGGACTGCGGGTTCGATTCCCGGAGATCCTGAGTTTTTGAGATATGGACTGTGGGTTTGATTCCCAGAGATCCTGAGCTATTGAGTAGGGACTGCGGGTTCGATTCCCGGAGATCCTGAGTTATTGGTAGGGACTGCGGGTTCGATTCCCGGAGATCCTGAGTTATTGATATATTATTGAGATATGGACTGCGGGTTCGATTCCCGGAGATCCTGAGATTTATTGAGACATGGGCTGCGGGTTCGATTCCCGGAGACCCAGGGGTACTGTTGATGGGACTGTGGGTTCAATTCCCATAGGTCCTGGACTTGTTGATTGAGTTTTGTTACTCGTTGTTAGCTTAATTGTAGACGGTTGCAGTAATCACTTTATTGTTGTTATTTCAGAGTTATTCTCACTTAAACTGCTTATTTTGTCATTATCATTTTGTTATTGTTTCTCTCGGTAGGGCCCGACCTTCCTCGTCACTACTCCATCGAGGTTAGGCTTGGCACTTACCGAGTACCGCCGTGGTGTACTCATGCTACTCTTCTGCACACTTTTGTTGTGCAGCTCAAGGTACATCAAGTCAGGCTCATACCAGGTGATTCAGCAGCAGTTTGGGAGACCTCGATGTATGATCTGCTACGTCTACGGATCCGGAGGCCTTCCTTCTATTATGATATTATTAGTAGATGTCTTCCTTCATTTCGTTGTTAGATACTCTTTACACATAGAGCCACAGTTGTATATTCTCTTTTAGTCTGTGTTACCCGTGGGATTCAGGGTCTTGGTGGTGTTTTTATACGATGTGTTTGACGGGTGTATGTGCCAAGCGGCACGGATTACATTCCTTTTTATATTATATCGTTTTTCCGTTATTCCTTGTTTAATGTTCATAAACTTATATATTCCGCAATGTGTTAGGCTTACCTAGTCGTGGGGACTGGGTGCCGTCATGACAGGTTTACGATTGGTGAACTAGGGTCGTGACAAGTTGGTATCAGAGCTCTAGGTTCATAGGAGTCACGGGACATAGACCGGTTACTTAGAGTCTCGCCGATCGATACGGAGACGTCTATATTTATCTACGAGAGGCTATGTAACTGTTTAGGAAATTCTTCAATTCTTTGAATTCCTTATCGTGCGCCATTTATTCAGTTGGAGCCTATGTCAAATGTTCTTTTGCATCCACTCGTATATTGAAATTTGGCGCTCGGTATTAAGTATGCACCGACGGTTCGTTACGCTGCAGAAGGATTTCAAGGGAGTCAAGAATTTGCTCAATCATTATTACCGCGTGTCATCCATATCGATAATGCAAGAGAATTGAGAGATTTTCAATTGTGCACATGGGGGTGCACTAGGTTCTGACATTCGGTTGATAAGTACGGTCTTGAGAAGGTTTACTTAACTGCTTAATCGTCACGGTAATGATAGAATCACAAGGTGGATATAGATCTATAGATAGTTGGTGGTAATAAAGACTATATGGTTCACATGAGATATCTATTTAGCGAAGGATTCAGCCAGCAGAGATACTGGGGAAATGAGTTTAACTATCTTAAGAAGGACATGTACCAAACGAATGTCTTGGGCTGTTGTCACGACCCTAGTTCACCAATCGTGAACATGTCATGACGGAACCCTGTCCCCACGACTAGGTAAGCCTAACACTTTGCGGAATGTACAAGTTTATGAACTTTAAATAAGAAATAGCGGAAAACGATATAAATAGGAATGTAATCCGTGCCGCTTGGCACATACACTCGTCAATGCACTGTTTAAAAATACCACCAAGACCCGGAATCCCACGGGTAACACAGACTAAAAGAAATACAATTGTGGCTCTATGTTTAAAGAGTATCTAAAACAATGAAATGAAGGAAAACATCTACTAGAACTATCAGAATAGAAGGAGGGCCTCCGGATCCGCGGACGTGGCAGATCATACCTCGAGGTCTCCAAGTGTGCTGCTAATATCACCTAGAATGGGTCCGTCCTGATGTACCTGGATCTGCACAACAAAAGTGTGCAGAAGAGTAGCATGAGTACACCACAGCGGTACTCAGTAAGTGCCAAGCCTAACCTCGATGGAGTAGTGACGAGGAAGGTCAGGGCCCTACTGAGAGAAACGATAACAAAATGATAATAACAATAATAAGCAGTTTAACTAATAATAATCCTGAAATAACGACAATAAAATGATTTCTGCAATCGTCTACAATTAAGCTAACAACAAGTAACAAAACTCAATTAACAAGTCCAGGACCTATGGGAATTCAACCCACAGTCCCTTTCCATAACCAACAATCCAGGAGCTACGGGAATTGAACCCGCAGTCCCGATAACAGTATCCATGGGTCTCCGGGAATCGAACCCGCAACCCATGTCTCAATAAATCTCAGGATCTCCGGGAATCGAAACCCGCAGTCCACATCTCAATTATATATCAATAGCTCAGGATCTCCGGGAATTGAACCCGCAGTCCATATCTCATTAACTCGGATCTCCGGGAATCGAACCCGCAGTCCATATATCATTAACTCGGATCTCCGGGAATCGAACCCGCAGTCCATATCTCAATAACTCGGATCTTCGAGAGTCGAACCCGCAGTCCATATCTCAATAACTCGGATCTCCGGGAATCGAACCCGCAGTCCATGTCTCAATAACTTGGATCTCCGGGAATCGAATCCGTAGTCCATATCTCATTAACTCGGATCTCTGAGAATCAAACCCGCAATCCATATCTCAATAACTCGGATCTCCGGGAATCGAACCCGCAGTCCACAAACAATATCACTCCGGGTCTCTAGGAATCGAACCCACAGCCCTGGGATCTCCGGGAATTGAACCCACAGTCCACCAACACATCAAATAAAGAAAACACACAGAGAGAGTATAATATGTTTAATTACAAAATCACCGAAACTAGTGCCAACGATTTATCAAAAAGTTTAAGTAAGTCAACTAGGCAATTAAACATGTTGAATCCTAGCTAATCATGCTTTTCTAACTAATACCGGGTAAAAGTAACGCTTTTATCAGCTAAGAGCAGGAATATCACTAATCGGACAATTCAAGTAAAGTGTGTGTTACAACAACCAGCGCATGTACATGCCCGTCACCTCGCGTACAAGGCATTTAAACTATCACATAATATCCTAGGGGTGAAAGTTCCCCCACACGAGGTTAGACAAGCCACTTACCTCGACTCCGGTACAAAACCGCTAAGAGACAACTCTCTTGCCGCGAATGTCGGCCTCCACATGCGTAGTATCTGATAAAAATCAATAGAATCACATCAAATAGGCCAATTGGGCATTACCCAATCAAAACAATTCAAATACACCAAAACCCACAAGTTGCCAAAACCCAACTTTCGGTACGCTTATCGAAAAATCACGAAAGTTGTATATTCGGGTTCCTTATCTCAATACGAGTCCGTGCATATAAAATTTATCGAAATCGGGCTCCGTTTGCACATCCAAATCAAAGATTTTCTAAAATTTAGGCCTAGGGCTCAAACCCTCCATTAACAGTGAAATAACCACGGATTTCATGATAAACTAACGAATTAAGGCCAAGAAACTTACCCCCGATGATTTCCCGATGATATCCCAGCGTTTCCCCTTCAATTTCCACTCTTGGAGCTTAAAAATGGCATTTTTGTTTATGGGGTCGCGACTGAAATGTTTCTGGACTTAAAGTCACTGAAGGCCAATTAACTCTACGCGATCGCAGCACTGGGCTCGCGATCGCGATGCACACATGCATGGGGCCTGATTTTTCTTCTACGCGATCGCAGCCTATGGCACGCGATCGCAGTGAACAGCCAACGATCCCTACGCGATCGCAACTCCAGCCCCGCGATCGCATTGTATCCGGACTTGACCTCACGCGATCGCACACGACCTCACGCGATCGCAATGCCTCAACTTCCACACTTACGCGATCGCACACCTCACCTCGCGATCGCAGAGCTCCGGGCTTTCCTCCTACGCGATCGCATCCTTGGCATCGCGATCGCGATGCATTACCACCACACCTTACGCGATCGCATGGCCATCTCCGCGATCGCGGAGAGCAAAATTGTTCTGCAATTATTGCAGCAGAAAACAGCAGTGCCTTGGGCACAAATTGGTCCATTTGGACCCCCGAATTCATCCCGAGGCTCTCGGGACCCCAACGAAAACCACCAACATACTCCAAAACACGATACGAACTTGTTCCTATCATAAAAACACCATCCTAAACATCAAAATTACCATTTTCACACTGATTCAAGCCTAAGTTTTCTTCAAAACTTCCGAAATCAACATTCAATCAAAAACCCGATCAAACGACGTCCGAATTATCTAAAAATTTGCGGACATATCCAAAATCACATAACGAAGCTACAAAAATTGTCGGAATTCCATTTCGACCCCCGGATCAAAATCTCACCTATCGTTCGGATTCGCCAAAATTTCAAACTTTGGCATTTCAAGCCTAATTGAGCTACGGACCTCCAAAATACATTCTGAACGCGCTCCTAACACCGAAATCACCTAACGGAGATAATAGAACCATCCGATTTCCGTTTTGAGGTCGTATTAACACTGTTCCGGCTACGGGACATTTTCTAACTATGAAGCTTCTATTTAGGGACTAAGTGTCCCAAAACACTCTGAATTCCAGAACCGACCTTCCCAGCAAACCACAATAGCAGAAATGAACTTAGGGGAACAGTTAGATGGGGTTCGGGGCGTAAATTTCACAAACGACCGGCCGGGTCGTTACATCTTCCCACCCTTAAAGATTCGTTCGTCCTCGAATGAGCATAGAAAACATACCTGGAGTGGTGAAAATATGAGGGTACCGGTTGCGCATATCCTGCTCGGTCTCCCAAGTCGCCTCCTCGACCAGCTGACCCCGCCACTGGACCTTTACGGAAGCGATGTTCTTTGACCTTAGCTTCCTGATTTGCCTGTCTAGAATGGCCACTGGCTCCTCAACATAAGACAGATCCTCGTCTAGCTGAACAGAAGTGAAATCCAACACACGCGATGGGTCATCATGGTATCTCCGAAGCATAGAGACATAAAATACGGGATGGACCCCGGCTAGGCAAGGAGGTAAGGCCAACTCATAAGCAACCTCCCCAACACGCCTCAAAATCTCAAAAGGGCCAATAAATCTAGGACTCAGCTGAGCACATTAGCCTGATATAATCTGAAGATATTCCCTCTTGTTCAAACGATTAAGTCTTAGAGCCTAATTCCAACATCCGAAATTCTATGTCAGGCCTGTTTTCATCAAGAGATCACTCAATATTCCTCAAACGCTGTCCTCAAACATGACTGCATAACCTTGCTGGATTCTTACCTTGCAACACAAAATCCACAGGACCACGATAATATTTTATGACCAAATTAGCCAAAAAAAAGTTCAACGAATCAGGTGCTCTCATTGCACCTCATGATCTACATAGGTCTCATTATAACTTTTACAATACTGACACGACAGAAGAGATGTGCTGATATCCATAACCAACTACTAAATCAACAATTCATTGGGTCTATACTCCTGACAAGATCCATTACCTCATCCTAAACCAGAGGATGATCTTTTCCTCTATAATATACCTAATATAATCAGTTTGAACTGATCCCAAATCCCATGATCTCATCTCATCCAGTACGAACTGCTCAGGCGATAAGCCACCTCAGACATAATCAAAAGCCCCACAAGATGACACAATGTGCTAGTAATCCACTAATTCGTACGTGATACAAAGGAAGGCGAACACTAGAGAGAACTATTCAACTCTCACACTAATATGGACCTCCTCAGAAAAATATGAAACAGAACACATAAAAGCAATTATAGACACTGAAATAAACATCACACTATTGCGGCGTGCAACCCGATCCCAACAGTATACCCATGGCGGCGTGCCACCCGATCCCAACATATAACCATGGTGGCGTGCCACCCGATCCCAACAATATAACCATGGCGGCGTGCCACCCGATCCCAACAATATAACCATGGCGGCGTGCCACCCGATCCAAACAATATAGACTCACACAAGGAGTCATATATCGAGCTGAATAGCTTGTCGCATCAAAACACTGAATATCGATCATAAGCACACTAAGGTGGATGATATCGGACTCAATGAAACATATAGCGCTATAGGCTACAAACTCAAGCACAATTGAGGTGCGATATAAGATCTGAGTCTCAAGAGCCATCATGCTCAATAACATTACCGCTGAGCAGAACCTCAACACATAAGGAACTTACCAAGCCGTCTCACACTCATACGGCGCAATATATCTTTACATGAATTACGAACCGCGAAATAAGACCGCGGCTATCCCTCCATAAAGGGCGCATTGCTGGAAGAAACATAACCGGCCTAACGCAAGGCTCACTTCCACATTTAAATCTATCCACCGACCTTAAGTCTATCCTGGTCGTGCCAAGCTAAGTCAATAATATTTCACAGGTCTATAACCCAATAAGCAGAGTGCCCTCCAGGCATAAATTCTCAAATGAATGATATCACCAAAATCCTCATACTTGGTTTAAATTTGTAACCAATCAAGTGACTACAAGTCACACCTATACAATCTTCTTGTGGGTCAAGCTCCCACCATCTTCCGAATAATTAAACGGGCCTGCACATTCAACCCACAGGCTACACTAACACTAAAAAGTGATCAGGAGTCCCTAACCGGGATGCAAAGCCTTTCTCACAGAACACCGATCTCAAATGATACCGATGTTAATACCCATCTTACTCAAAACACTGAAACTCCTTTCCTGCTCATCCGAGCTCTTTATATCACATTCATTGACCAAACTGTGACCTTGGTCCTTACTTCATATTTCATACTACTCACTGCACCTCACGTGCCGATATACAATAGACACAATTCCCATCATAGCTCTAGAACTGACGATAGGCTAATATTTCATCATATAAGACTTTCCATTTAGCTCACTGCAGGAGAACTATAACAACATACGGCGAATTCTCATAACCATCGAATATGCCAATCTCTAAGTAGTGGTCCAAACCACCATAACCCTTTCCGAGGTCTGCCTACTCATAACAGGCCCCTAACAGACGAATACTTCAGAATAACATCAATCACTGCGGCCGACAAGTCTCAAATGCACCGCCACAAATCACATGCATAATTCGATCACGTTGCATGAACCGATCATTGACACCAATACGCCAACTCAACTATGGCCGATCAATCTACTTCCTTCCAGGTTATCCTTGATTGCCTTAGAAATGTTAATATCTTCCTTCAATACCTAACTTATTCCAACCGCACTTACCCCGAGTGACCTTAAATCATGAGGCCATGCTATCTCGAGAACGACGACCATTTCATGTCTCTCAAATACTACACCACAAGTCAAAACATCATAGATCGTTTTGTGCTTTTCTTCATAAGTTGCTTCAAAAGCTTGAGCCTCAATTGTACTTATAGACTCAGAATTATCAGGCACCACACTTTACCTCTTGAATTCACTAGGACCGCTATTGAGAACCATCCGGCTCTAACTTGCCCCAGTACGTAACCGACTCTATTGAATGTTTATAACATATGAATACCCTCTCGATAAAGCACCCAGCGGAATCACTTCCCGCGAGGCCTGCACCTACACGAGGCATAAATCACGAATCTTTCCTCAAGTTTGAACATGAACCAGTAAGGCTAACCATAACATGCATTCAACAATTCATATACTCAAATTACCACCCATGGTCCTTTTCCGTAGCTGCAATAACCTATTAATACGCTAATACTCAGAATTTATGCAGGTAATTAGCCATGCGACCCAAATCATAAGAGGTAAGACTCTCCCACTTAGCCCAAAGCCACTATTACACGACTCTCGAACACATTAGAACCATTATCTCAAGTCATTTACTATTATTCAACTGCAACTCACTTGATCCAACGAATATAACCACATGTGCTCAATTAGCACTCTAACACCATAGGGTATGACCTCATCCCAATACAACCAAACATCTTCTCGCTCCATGCACCGAGCATTCTCTACCAACGACATCTTAAAACATACTATGATTCTCACACGCCTACGAAGCACCATGGAGCCTTTGTCGAATATTTCCCTGCTGATAATAAAATGTAGAGTTTATTAGGGACACAGGAACATCCAAAGTCCCAACATCATACCATACGAGCCTCAACTCTTGCCCATCCGCAAGTTTTCAAGAACTTTTTGAATAGCACCTAAATACATCGCAGGCCAAATCCGATATGACACATGACCCATAATTAGATCGTTGATAGTGAAATCCTTTCACTTGACACGAAGCCTTAAGATACATCTTGCTAATCCATGACAATGGCCTTTATCATTTGTACATCTTCATCATAAGACAAGCCAAAGACATTCGTTTGGTACATGTCCTTCTTAAGACAGTTAAACTCATTTCCCCCCAGTATCTCTACTGGCTGAATCCTTCGCTAAATAGATATCTCATATGAACCATATACTCTTTATTACCACTAACTATCTTTAGATCTACATCCACCTTGTGATTCTACCATTACTGTGACGATTAGGCAGTTAAGTAAACCTTCTCAAGACCGTACTTATCAACCAAATGTCAGAACCTAGTGCACCCCCATGTGCACAATTGAAGATCTCTCAATTTCTTGCATTACCGATATGGATGACACACGGTAACAATAGTTGAGTAAATTCTTGACTCCCTTGAAATCCCTCTGCAGCATCACGAACAGTCGGCACATACTTGATACCGAGTGCGCAATTTCAATACACGAGTGGAAGCAAAACAACATATGACATAGGCTCCAACTTAATAAATGGCGCACGATAAAGAATTCAAAGAATTGAAGAGTTTCCTAAACAGTTACATATCCCCTCGTAGATAAATACAGACGTCTCTGTATCGATCAGCGAGAATTTAAGTAACCGATCTGTGTCCCGTGACTCCTATGAACCTAGAGCTCTGATACCAACTTGTCACGACCCTAGTTCACCAATCGTGAACATGTCATGACGGCACCCAGTCCCCATGATTAGGTAAGCCTAACACTTTGTGGGATGTACAAGTTTATGAACTTTAAACAAGAAATAGCGGAAAACGATATAAATAGGAATGTAATCCGTGCCGCTTGGCACATACACTCGTCAACGCACTATATAAAAATACCACCAATTCCCGGAATCCCACGGGTGACACAGACTAAAAGAAATACAACTGTGGCTCTATCTGTAAAGAGTATCTAAAACAACGAAATGAAGGATTACATCTACTAGAACTATCAGAATAGAAGGAGCGCCTCCGGATCCGCGGACGTAGCAGATCATACCTCGAGGTCTCCAAATATGCTGCTGATATCACTTAGTATGAGCCTGTCCTGATGTACCTGGATCTGCACAACAAAAGTGTGCAGAAGAGTAGCATGAGTACACCACGGCGGTACTCGGTAAGTGCCAAGCCTAACCTCGATGGAGTAGTGACGAGGAAGGTCAGGGCCCTACTGAGAAACAATAATAATATGATGATAACAAAATAAACAGTTTAACAGATAACAACAAAATTTCCAAAATAACAACATTTACGATGTTTACTGAAACTGTCTACAATCAAGCTAATAACAAATAACCAACTCAAATAAACAAATCCAGGACCTGTGGGAATTGAACCCACAGTCCCTTTCCATAACCAACAATCTAGGAGCTACAGGAATTGAACCCTCAGTCCCGATAACAGTATCCCTGGGTCTCCGGGAATCGAACCCGCAGCCCATGTCTTAATAAATCTCTGGATCTCCGGGAATCGAACCCGCAGTCCATATCTCATTAACTCAGATCTCCGGGAATCGAACCCGTAGTCCATATCTCAATAACTCGGATCTCCGGGAATTGAACCCGCAGTCCATATCTCAATAACTCGGATCTCCGGGAATCAAACCCGCAGTCCATGTCTCAATAACTCGGATCTCTGGGAATCGAACCCGCAGTCCATATCTCATTAACTTGGATCTCCGGGAATCGAACCTGTAGTCCATGTCTCAATAACTCGGATCTCCGGGAATCAAACCCGCAGTCCATAAACAATATCACTCCGGGTCTCTGGGAATCGAACCCACAGCCCTGGTATCTCCGGGAATTGAACTCGCAGTCCACCAACACATCAAATAAAGAAAACACATAGAGAGAATATAATATGTTTAATTACAACTTCACCGAAACTAGTGCCAACAATTTATTAAAAAGTTCAAGTAAGTCAACTAGGCAATTAAACATGTTGAATCCTAGCTAATCATGCTTTTCTATCTAATACCGGGTAAAAGTAACGCTTTTATTAGCTAAGAGAAGGAATATCACTAATCGGACAATTCAAGTAAAGTGTGTGTTACAACAACCAGTGCATGTACACGCCCGTTACCTCGCGTACAAGGCATTTAAACTATCACATAATATCCTAGGGGTGAAAGTTCCCCCACACGAGGTTAGACAAGCCACTTACCTCGACTCCGGTAAAAAACCGCTAAGAGACAACTCTCTTGCCATGAATATCGGCCTCCACAGGCGTAGTATCTGATAAAAATCAATAGAATCACATCAAATAGGCCAATTGGGCATTACCCAATCAAAACAATTCAAATACACCAAAACACACAAGTTGCCAAAACTCGACTTTCGGTACGCTTATCGAAAAATCATGAAAGTTATATAGTTGGGTTCCTTATCTCAATACGAGTCCGTGCATATAAAATTTATCGAAATCGGACTCCGTTTGCCCATCCAAATCAAAGATTTTCTAAAATTTAGGCCTAGGGCTCAAACCCTCCATTAACAGTGAAATAACCACGAATTTCATGATAAACTAACAAATTAAGGCCAAGAAACTTACCCCCGATGATTTCCCGATGATATCCCTGCGTTTCCCCTTCAATTTACTCTCTTGGAGCTCAAAAATAGCATTTTTGTTTATGGGGTCGCGGCTGAAATGTTTCTGGACTTAAAGTCACTGCCAGGCCAATTAACTCTACGCGATCGCAGCACTGGGCTCGCGATCGCGATGCACACATGCCTGGGGCCTGATTTTCCTTCTACGCGATCGCAGCCTATGGCATGCGATCGTAGTGAACAGGCAACGATCCCTACGCGATCGCAACTCCAGCCCCGCGATCGCATTGTATCCGGACTTGACCTCACGCGATCGCACACGACCTCACGCGATCGCAATGCCTCAACTTCCAGACTTACGTGATCGCACACCTCACCTCGCGATCGCAGATCTCCGGGCTTTCCCCTTACGCGATCGCATCCTTGGCATTGCGATCGCGATGCATTACCACCACACCTTACGCGATCACATGTCCATCTCCGCAATCGGTGAGAGCAAAATTGTTCTGCAATTATTGCAGCAGAAAAAAGCAGTGCCTTAGGCACAAATTGGTCCATTTGGACCCCCGAATTCATCCCGAGGCTCCCGGGACCCCAACGAAAACCACCAACATACACCAAAACACGATACGAACTTGTTCCAATCATAAAAACACCATCCTAAACATCAAAATTTCCATTTTCACACGGATTCAAGCCTAAGTTTTCTTCAAAACTTCCGAAATCAACATTTAATCAAAAACCCGATCAAACGACGTCCGAATGACCTGAAAATTTGCGGACATATCCAAAATCACATAACAAAGCTACAAAAATTGTCGGAATTCCATTTCGACCCCCGGATCAAAATCTCACCTATCATTCGGATTCGCCAAAATTTCAAACTTCGACATTTCAAGCCTAATTGAGCTACGGACCTCCAAAATACGTTCCGAACGCGCTCACAACTCCGAAATCACCTAACGGAGCTAATGGAACCATCAGATTTCCGTTCTGAGGTCGTCTTAACACTGTTCCGGCTACGGGCCATTTTCCAACTATAAAGCTTCTATTTAGGGACTAAGTGTCCCAAAACACTCCGAATTCCAGAACCGACCTTCCCGGCAAACCACAATAGCAGAAATGAACTTAGGGGAATAGTTAGATGGGGTTCGAGGCGTAAATTTCAAAAACGATCGGCCGGGTCGTTACATCTATCTTATGATGAAGATGTACAAATGATAAAGGCTATTGTCATGGATTAGCAAGATGTATCGTAAGGCTTCGTGCCAAGTGAAATTTCACTATCAACGAACAAATGATGGGTCATATGTCATATCAGATTTGGCCTGCGATGTATTTATGTGCTATTCAAAAAGTTCTTGAAAACTTGCGGATGGGCAAGAGTTGGGGCTCGTATGGTATGATGTTGGGACTTTTGATTTTCCTGTGTCCCTAATAAACTATACATTTTATTATCAGCAGGGAAATATTCGACAAAGGCTACATGGTGCTTCGTAGGTGTGTGAGAATCATAGTTTGTTTTAAGATGTCGTAGGTAGAGAATGCTCGGTGTATGGAGCGGGATGATGTTGGTTTTATTGGAATGAGGTCATACCCTATGGGGTCAGAGTGCTAATAGGGCACAGGTGATTATGTTCGTAGGATCAAGTGAATTGCAGTTGAATAAGAGTAGATGACTTGAGCGAATGTTTCTAATGTGTTCGAGAGTTGTGTAATAGTGGCTTTGAGCTAGTGGGAGAGTCTCACCGCTTATAATTTAGGTTGTATAGTTAATTACCTGCGTGAATTTTGGATACTAGTGTATTAATGGGTTATTGCAGCCACGGGAAAGGACAATGTGTGGTAATTTGAGTATATGTATTGTTAAATGCATGTTATGGTTAGCCTTACTGGCTCATGTTAAAACTTGAGGGAATATTCATGATTTACGCCTCGTATAGGTGAAGGTTGCGAAGGAAGTGGTTCCACTGGGGGATTTATCGAGAGGGTATTCATATGTTATAAAATTCAGTAGAGTTGGTTGCGTACCGGTGCAGTCAGGGCAAGTCAGGACCGGATGGCTCTCAATAGCGGTCCTAGTGAATTCAAGAGGTAAAGTGTGGCGTTTGATAATTCTGAGACTATAAGTACAGTTGGGAGTCAAATTTTTTAAGCAACTTATGAAGAAGGACACAAAACGTTCTATGATGTCTTGACTTGTGGTATAGTATTTGAGAGACAAGAAATGGTCGTCGTTCTTGAGATAGCATGACCTCATGATTTAAGGTCACTCTGGGTGAGTGCGGTTGGAATAAGTTATGTATTGAAGGGAGATATTAACATTTCTAAGGCAATTCAGGATTAACTGGAAGGAAGTAGATTGATTAGCCATAGTTGAGTTGGCATATTGGTGTCAATGATCGGTTCATGTAACGTGATCGAGTTATGCATGCGATTTGTGGCGGTGCATTTGAGACTTGTCGGCCGCAGTGATTGATGTTATTCTGAAGTATTCTTCTGTTAGGGGCCTGTTATGAGTAGGCAGACCTCGGAAAGGGGTTATGGTGGCTTGGACCACTACTTAGAGATTGGCATATTCAACGGTTACGAGAATTACATGTATGTTGCTATAGTTCTCCTGAAGTGCGTTAAATGGAAGGTCTTATGTGATGAAGTATTAGCCTATTGTCAGTTCTAGAGTTGTGATGGAAATCGTGTCTATCATATATCGACACGTGAGGTGTAGTGAGTGGTATGGAATTTGAAGTAAGGACCAAGGTCGTAGTTTGGTCAATGAATGTGATATAAAGAGCTCGGATGAGCAGGAAAGGAGTTTCAGTGTTTTGAGTAAGATGGGTATGAACGTCAGTATCACTTGAGATCGGTGTTCTGTGAGAAAGGCTTTGCATCCCGGTTAGGTACTCCTGATCACTTTTCAGTGTTAGTGCAGCGGTGGTTTGAATGTGAAGGCCCGTTTAATTATTCGGAAGATGGCGGGAGCTTGTCCCACAAGAAGATTGTATAGGTGTTACATGTAGTCACTTGATTGGTTAGAAATTTAAACCGAGTGTGAGGATTTTGGTGATATCATCCATTTGAGAATTTATGCCTGGAGGGCACTCTGCTTATTGGGTTATAGACATGTGAAATATTATTGACTTACCTTGGCACGACGAGGATAGACTTAAGGTCGGTGGATAGATTTAAATGTGGAAGTGAGCCTTACATCAGGCCGGTTGTGTTTCTTCCAGCAATGCGCCCTTTGTGGAGGGATAGTCGCGGTCTTATTTCGCGGTTAGTTAATTCATGTAAAGATATATTACACCATATGAGTGTGAGACGGCTTGGTAAGTTCCTTATGTGTTGAGGTTCCGCTCAGCGGTGATGTTATATGAGCATGATAGCTCTCAAGACTCAGATCATATATCGCACCTCAGTTGTGCTTGAGTTTGTAGCCTATAGCGCTATATGTTTCCTTGTGTCTGATATCATGCACCTTAGTGTGCTTATGATCGATATTCAGCATTTTGATGTGATGAGCTATTCAGCTCGACGTATGGCTCCTTGTGTGAGTTTTATACAGGGATCAGGTGGCACGCCGAAATGGTTATATTGTTTGGATTGGGTGGCACGCCGCCATGGTTATATTGTTTGGATCGGGTGGCACGCCGCCATGGGTATATTGTTGGGATCGGGTTGCACGCCGCAACAGTGTGATGTTTATTTCAGTGTCCATAATTGCTTTTATGTGTTTTGTTTTCTATTTTTCTGAGGAAGTCCATGTTAGTGTGAGAGTTGAATAGTTCTCTCTAGTGTTCACCTTCCTTTTGTATCATGTACGAATTAGTGGCCTAATGACACATTGTGTCATCTTGTAGGACTTTTGATTATGTCTGAGGTGGCTTATCGCCTGAGCAATTCGTAATGGGTGAGGTGAGATCATTGAATTCGAGATCAGTGTAATCTGAGCATATGAAATAAATTAAGGGGCTAAGACCATTGTTTAGTTCAGAATGAGGTAATGGTTCTTGTCAAAAGTATAGACTGAATGATTTGTTGACTTGGCAACTAAATATGAATTTCGGCACATCTCTTCCGTCGTATCGGTGTTGTAAAAGCTAGAGCAAGACCTATGTAGGTCATGAGATGCAATGAGAGCATCGGATTTGTGGAATTTCGACTATTATATTTAAAGAATATTATTGTGGTCCCATGAGTAAAGTGATGCAAAGTGTGAATTCAGCAAAGTTATGCAGTCATGTATGGGTACAGCGTGTGAAGAATGATATGGTGGTCGTATGATGGAAACATGCTAGACAAGAAATTCCGGATGTTGGAATTGGGTATAATGGCTTATTTACTCGAATAAAGGAGTTTATCTATAGAGTTATCGAGCTAATGTGCTCAAACGAGTTGTGGAAGCACAGGAAGTTGCATGAGATGTTAAACCAGTGATTTCAGACTACTTCAGTGTACTTCTCAGCACGTTCGAGGACGAACGTATGTTTAAGTGGGGGAGATTGTAATGACCCAACCGGTCGTTTTGAGCTACGGCGCGTCATTCAGCAGTTTGAGGCCATGAGCAGCTTCATCTCAGGTATATTGACTTGTGTGTATGGTCAGAATTAAAATTCAAGAAGTTTGGAGTCAAATTTAAATGAAAATTCTCATTTCCGAAGCTTAAAATTGAAGAAATGAACTAGGATTGGAATTTTGAGTATAGACCTCGGAATTGGGATTTGAAGGTTCCAACAAGTTCATATGATGATTTCGGACTTGGGCGTATGCCCGGATCGGGTTTTGGATAACCCGGGAGCGTTTTAGCGCATATTATGGAAGATAGCATTTTAGAAGAAATTGCATCAATTTGGCTTAAAATGAATTTTAGTGTTATTGATGTCCGTTTTGGATTCCGAGACTGGGAGTAGCTCCGTATGGTTATTCTGGATTTGGGAGGGCGATCGGAAGTGAATTCGGAGGTCCGTAGGTCATTTTGGAGTCGTTTGGCTAAAGATAGAAAATTGATGGTTTTTGAGAAAATTTGACCGGAAGTGGAAATTTTGATATCGGACTCAAAATGCAAATCTTATGGTTCGGATAGCTTCGTTAGGTGATTTGGGACTTAGGAGTGTGTCCGGAATATTTTTGTGACGACCGGTGTAGAATTAAGCTTGAATTGGCAAAGTTAGTATTTTGGCGAATTCTGGCTGATAGGTGAGATTTTGATCCGAGGGTCGGAATGGAATTCCGAGAGTTGCTATAGCTTAATTTTGTCATTTTGGACTTGTGTGCAAAATTGTAAGTTAATCGGACGTGATTTGATAGGTTTCGGCATCGGAAATAGAAGTTGGAAACTTCAAAGTTCTTCAAGCTTGAATTGAGGTGTAATTCATGATTTTAGCGTTGTATATTGTGATTTGAGGCCTAGAGCAATTCCATAATGTGTTTTAAGACTGATTGGTGTTATTGCTCGGGGTCCCGGGGGCCTCGGGTGTGTTTCGGGTTGTGATCACGCTCTTATTTGATGTTTCAACATAATTTCTTTGGACATAAAAGAGTACTAAATTAATCTAACGAGCTCCAAATTCAATTTTGCTTGAACCATTAGATCCGTATCGCAATTACGGAGTCATAGGAAAAAGAATCATCGAATTTGGACATCGTATGAGGAAGTTATGCTTATTTTTGTGTCGAGGAAAAACTGCTGCTTCTGGTATGCTCGCAATTGCGAACATTTCCATCACAATTGCGATGCCTGTTCGCAATTGCGAACTTTTTTGTCGCAAATGCGACCCTTCCCAGCCTCTCTTTGTTCGCAATTGTGAAGAACTTCTTCGTTTTTGCGAGGGTTCGCAGTTGCGAACCCTGGATCGCAAATGTGACTTCGTCAGCTTGATTTTAGCTGTGAACCTCGAGTTTTTGCTTCATTTTACCATATTTTGAGCCCTAGGTCCGAGAATGGGCGATTTTGAGAGTGGATTTTCGTACCAAATCATTGGGTGAGTTCCTCTAACTAGTTTTCAACTTTTATTTTATGTTTATACCTTAGATTTAACATCAAAATTCATGAGAATCAAAAGGAGAATTCGGGTTTTAAAGAAAAACCTAAAAATTGAGATTTTTGGATTTTGACCACGATTTTGAGAATGGAATTAAGAGAAAATTATATATTTGAGTTCCTAAGGTCATGGGTAATCTTTATCTTCAAAAAATTTCAGATTCCGAGCACGTGGGTCCGAGAGCATTTTGGTCATTTTACATAATTTCACGTATTAGCTTAGAATTTATTTGTAGAATAAATTACTTGAATTATTATTTACGTTATAAAATTTAATTGAATAGATTTGAGCCATTTGAAGTTGGATACTCGTGGCAAGAGAGTCGTTTCTTAGCGGTTTTGTACCGGAATTGAGGTAAGTGGCTTGTCTAACCTCGTGTGGGGGAACCTTCACCCCAAAAATATTATGTGATATTTTAAATGCCTTGTACGTGAGGTGACGGGCGTGTACATGCGCTGGTTGTTGTAACTCACTTTACTTGAATCGTCAAATTCGTGATATTCCTGTCCTTAATTGATTAATTTATGATATTTACCTGGCATTCGTTAGGGAAGCATGATTTGATAGAATTTATCTCTCTAATTGCCAAATTATCTTACTTGAACTTCTTGATAATTGCTGGCACTAGTTTTCGGTGAAGTTGTAGTTAAGCATATTATGTTTTCTCTATGCATTTTCTTTATTAGTTGTGTTGGTGGACTGCGGGTTCAATTCCCGGAGATCCCAGGGCTGTGGGTTCGATTCCCAGAGACCCGGAGTGTTATTGTTTGTGTAATGTGGGTTCAATTCCTGGAGATCCAAGGGCTGCGGGTTCGATTCCCGGAGACCCAGAGTTTATTGATATATTATTGAGATACGGACTGCGGGTTCGATTCCCGGAGATCCTGAGTTATTGATATATGGACTGCGGGTTCGATTCCCGGAGATTCTGAGTTATTAATATATGGACTGCGGGTTCGATTCCCGGAGATCCTCAGTTATTGAGATATGGACTGCGGGTTCGATTCCCGGAGATCCTGAGTTATTGAGATATGGACTGCTGCTTCGATTCCCGGAGATCCTGAGATTTATTGAAACATGGGCTGCGGGTTCAATTCCCGGAGACCCAGGGGTACTGTTGATGGGACTGTGGGTTCAATTCCCACAGGTCCTGCACTTGTTGATTGAGTTTAGTTACTCGTTGTTAGCTTAATTGTAGACGGTTGCAGTAATCACTTTATTGTTGTTATTTCAGAGTTATTCTCACTTAAACTGCTTATTTTGTCATTATCATTATTTTATTGTTCTCTCAGTAGGGCCATGACCTTCCTCGTCACTACTCCATCGAGGTTAGGCTTGGCACTTACCGAGTACCGTCGTGGTGTACTCATGCTACTCTTTTGCACACTTTTGTTGTGCAGATCCAGGTATATCAGGACAGGCTCGTACTAGGTGATTCCGCAGCTTTTTGGGAGACCTCGAGGTATGATCTGCTACGTCCGCGGATCCGGAGGCCTTCCTTCTATTCTGATAGTATTAGTAGATGTCTTCCTTCATTTCGTTGTTAGATACTCTTTACACATAGAGCCACAGTTGTATATTCTCTTTAAGTTTGTGTTACCCGTGGGAATCCGGATCTTGGTGGTGTTTTTATACGGTGTGTTTGAGGGGTGTATGTGCCAAGCGGCACGGATTACATTCCTTTTTATATTATATCGTTTTTCCGTTATTCCTTGTTTAATGTTCATAAACTTATATATTTCGCAATGTGTTAGGCTTACCTAGTCGCGGGTACTGGGTGCCGTCATGACAGGTTCACGATTGGTGAACTAGGGTCGTGACACTTATAGAGCAATTACCAGGAGAAATAAAACATCATCATTATTACATAACAGGAGTAATGAACGGAAGAAAATACTTAATACTAATAAATATAGGACAAGAATAAAACTATATAACAAGAGAATTAATCACAGAAGATGAGATACTAACTAGTGAAAAATTATACCCCGAATTACCTAAAGGAATGATAGCTAGTGAAGAAATAGCGGAAAAAGAAATAATTATAGGAGGAATAATTATGATAATAAGATTTAAAATATACCAAGGAGATAAAAATATTATATTAGGAATAAAATGGCTAGAAAAAGTTAAACCATACAACTTAGATAATGAACAACTAATCATACATTATGAAAATAAGAAAGTAACAATAAAAAGAACTATATTATAAATATGAAAATACATACTAGTAAAAATAATAGTGGAAGGATACTACAATAGATACTACACACCTATGATAGACACATGATCAGAAGTAAATTTATGTAGATATAATTGCCTACTAGAAGAAAAATGGGAAAAACTTAGAACACCATTACCAGTAACAGGATTTAACAACGAAGGAAGCATAATTACCCACAAATCAAAAAATATAAAAATACAAATATGGGATAAAATACTTACTATAGAAGAAATATACAATTTTGAATTACCCACAAGAGATATTTTACTAGGAATACCATTCTTAGATAAACTATACCCACATGTAATAACAAAAACATATTGGTAGTTTACAACACCGTGCAAACAAAAAATAGGAGCAAAAAGAGTTCTAAAAAAGAAAATAAAAACAACTGATTGGATAAAAGGAAGTGAGAAAATAACACAAAAATTAGAAAATGAAAAAGAAGATACTAATAAAATAGAATTAATCATTTTTTCAATAAATACACTCAAAATAATTCAAGAAAAATTAGAACCATTGTATAGTGAAAACCCCTTACAAGGTTGGGAAAAACATAAAACAAAGGTAAAAATAGAGATAATTGATGAAAATAGTATAATAACACAAAAACCCTTAAAATACAATTTTAAAGATTTAAATGAATTTAAAATACACACTGATGAATTACTAGAACAAGCTTATATACAAGAAAGCAATAGTAAACATACAAGTCCAGCATTCATAGTAAATAAACATAGTGAACAAAAAAGAGGAAAAAGTAGAATGATTATTGATTATAGAAACCTAAATGCAAAAACTAAGACGTATAATTATCCAATATCAAATAAGATACTAAAAATAAGACAAATACAAGGATTTAACTACTTTAGTAAATTTGATTGCAAATCAGGATTTTACCACTTAAAGTCAGAAGAAGAATCTAAGAAACTTACAGCATTTACCGTACCCCAAGGATTCTACGAATGGAATGTATTACCCTTTGGATATAAAAACACACCAGGTAGATATCAACATTTTATGGATAACTATTTCAAACAACTAGAAAATTGTATAATATACATTGATGATATACTATTATATTCAAAAACACATGATGAACATATAAAATTACTAGAAAAATTCATATATATTATAGAAATATCGGGAATAAGCCTAAGTAGAAAAAAGGCAGAAATAATGAAAAACCAAATAGAGTTTCTAGGAATAGAAATAGATAAAAGCGGAATTAAAATGCAAACTCATATAGTACAAAAGATAATAAATTCAAATGAACAATTAGATACGAAGAAAAAACTACAATCATTTTTAGGATTAGTAAACCAAGTAAGAGAATATATACCAAAATTAGCAGAGACTTTAAAATCATTACAGAAAAATCTAAAAAAGGATATAGAGTACCATTTTAGTGAAGAAGATAAAAAGAAAGTAAGAAAATTCAAACAAATATCTAAAAACCTACCAAAATTATACTTCCCAGATGAAAATAAAAAATTTTCATATATAGTAGAATCTGACGCAAGTGAAAAAACCAATGGAGGAGTATTAAAATACAGGTATGATAAAGAAAAAATAGAACATCATTGTAGGTATTATTCAGGAATATTTACAAACCCAGAGATAAAACGGGAAATCAATAGAAAAGAATTATATGCAGTATATAAATGTTTACTAGCATTTGAACCATATATTGTATATAATAAGTTTATTGTAAGAACAGATAATACACAAGTAAAATGGTGGTTAACCAGGAAGATACATGATTCAGTTACAACAAAAGAAATACGGAGACTAGTACTGAACATATTAAACTTTACATTTACAATTGAAGTAATCAGTACTAACAAAAATGTCATTGCAGATTACATATCAAGACAAAGCTACACAAACTGACATAACTATGGAAGAAGATATGTGACGACCCGGCCCGTCGTTACGAGAGTTATCACCTCGTTTTTCCCGTTATATGCTTGTTCATGTTTCAATATGTATGTTGGGAGAGTTTGAGTCAATTTGGATTGAAATTGGTTGGAAACGAGGCAAATAGCCTTTTGAAATGAAGCTTGTTTATGAAAAGTCAACCTGGAGTTGACTATGTGGTAAGTGGGCTCGGAATCAAACTCTGGTTATTCGGTTAGCTTCGGGAGGTCATTTGTGACTTAGGGGAGTGATCGGAATTGAATTCGGAGGTCCGGTGTAGAAATAAGCTTGAATTGGCTAAGTTGGAATTTTGGCGGAATCTGATCGATAGGTGAGATTTTGATCCGGGAGTCGGAATGGATGTATGGTATCAGGGTGGCACGCCGCCATAGGTATGGTATCTGGATCGGGTGGCACGCCGCCACAGGTATGTTATTGGAACGGGTTGCGCGCCGCAACAGTGTGAGGTGGAAAATATAGTTTCCTATATGTTACCTTGTATACAATACTTCCTAGCTTCTGAGGAATAGTCCGTATCGGATACCGCTCGGGGAATAGCACATTGGTTGTGTCCTTTCAGGATTTGATAGCGTATATTGATTGTATCACCGTATGTGTGATTGATTGCTTGAGTTCAGATCTAAATATGTGTGTGGCTGACCGTTTTGAGCATGGTGACTTGAGGTGCTCTATGAGTAATAGTGTTTGGATAAAATCATGTGTCGTGGCATGGCCACGTGATGTTATGACCTTTCGAGAAGGAGTCATGTACCATATTCTTATGATGTGAGACGGGATCTCTGTTCTATGTTATGATGGTAAAGAGGAATTGAATTACAGCTCTGTTGTTGGAGTCAGTTGTCATGATTTGAGTATGTTCAGACGTTTCTTATTAGAGCATGTGTTGTGCTCGTCGCGGCTTAGGCCGGTGTTGAAGTGTCATATCACCAGTACGGTGTGTTATAACCGAAATGATCATTTGATCCATTAATGAGTGCGAGCATATGCGATTTCAGTTGGTTAGAAAGGTAATATCGAGATTTGGCTCCGAAATCTATTGTGGTATCAGTTAAAAGGGAAATGGATGCAGGAATGGTTGACCTGAGAGATGGGTTCGATATATATCGCGTGTCCGGTTGCCGTGGGTAGGATATGAAGGTGTTGGAATAAGATTCTATCTAATGAGAAAGGTTTTTCTGCTAGTATTTGGTTATTGTGGCCAATTGTTGTGATTAGAGACCGTCGTCTCGAGTGATTGGGTTGTTTGATACATTATGTGATCTCACTCGAAGTGACGAGTATGGGCAATTACGGTTGGTTCGGGTGTACTCCGAGTATAGACGTGGGACTCAGATCTGGTATATGATTTCGGAAAGTGCAATGTGGTTTATGGTTCAGATAGACTGTGGAAATTCAGCTATACTGTGTTACCGGACTTATGATAGGTAGGGTGAAGTGGTATCACCCCGAGTATATTCATGGTAAGCTTATTCAACTATTGGTGAATTTCTAGAACAACTCTTGGTCCGCTCGAGGACGAGCGTTTGTTTAAGTTGGGGAGAATGTGACGACCCAGCCCGTCGTCACGAGAGTTATCACCTCGTTTTTCCTGTTATATGCTTGTTCATGTTTCAATATGTATGTTGGGCGAGTTTGAGTCAATTTGGAATGAAATTGGTTGGAAACGAGGCAAATAACCTTTTGAAATGAAGCTTGTTTATGAAAATTCAACATGGAGTTGACTATGTGGTCAGAGGGCTCGTAATCAAATTCCGGTGATTCGGTTAGCTTCGGGAGGTCATTTGTGACTTGGGGGAGCGATCGGAATTGAATTCGGAGGTCCGGTGTAGAAATAGGCTTGAATTGGCTAAGTTGGAATTTTGGCGGAATCCGATTGATAGGTGAGATTTTGATCCGGGAGTCGGAATGGAATTCCGACAGTTGCAGTAGCTTCATTGGGTGATTTTGGATATGTCTACAAATTTTAAGGTCATTCGGACATCGTTTGGTCGGGTTTTTATTTGAATGTTGGTTTCGGAAGTTATAGTTGAAACTTAGGCTTGAATCCATCATGATTTGATGATTTTTGTGTTTAAGGCCGTGTTTTTATGATTGGGACAAGTTTGAATAACGTTATAGGATGTATTGGTATTTTTTATTGAGGTCCCGGGGGCCTCGGGGTTATTTCGGATGGCTAACGGGAATTTTTGAGTTGAAAAATGCAGCAGAAAAATTCAGTGAAATTTTGTTCTATGCGATCGCAATGCTCTGATGCGATCGCATAGTGTTAGCTACAGTACCCAGGATTTTTGTTCTATGCAATCGCATAGACTTAGCTACAGTGTCCGGAAATTTTGTTCTATGCGATCGCAATGATCTAATGCGAGCGCATAGTGTTAGCTACAGTACCCGGACAGAATGTTAAAAACATTTCAGTCGCGAAATCAACCCATTTTCCCACCATGTTTGGTCATTCTTGAGATCTTTTGGACGAGAATTGAAGGGATTTCGACGGGGAATCATTGGAGGTAAGTTTTATGAGTTAAATACATGTTTTTATACAAGAATCATCCATGGAATTCATGAATTTATAGCTAAAAATCAAGAAAATAGGGCTTGGAGCAAAAACCTTAAATTTAGGATTTGAAGGACCATTTGTTGTCTGAATTGGGAGTTCTTGGTATGTACGGACTCGCGGCGAGACGAGGATTCCGAAAATGTGAATTTCAGAATTTTTTCGTGACGTGGGCCCCGGGCTCGGGTTTTGCAAATTTCGTGATTTTGAGTATTTCTCGAGTTCTTTCGGTTGGGTTATGTCCCATTAGCATATTATGATGTATCACTTATGATTTTGGATAGATTAGACGCGTGTGGAGGCCAGTTTGAGGAGCAAAGGCATTGCGGGCATGAGTTTTTGCCGGATCGAGGTGAGTGGTGGTAGTAAATAATGTACTAAGGGTTTGAAACCCCGTACTTGCACTTTACAGTGCTATGTTGAGATAAGACACGCATCATGTGACGGGCGTGGTGACATTGTGATTTGGGGATTGGACTTGGTCCTTCCTGACTGATAGTGTATTGTGTATTATGACTGTGAATAAGATTATAACTGTGTAATTGGGCTAGTAGCCATGTTTGGGTCCTTGTGCCGATCTGTAGAGTATTAGGGGAGTCGGTCGAGCTAAGAGACCCTTATATCATGCTAGATACATACACTCAGCCATAGTATATCTTGCTGGATACATACACTCAGCCGTAGTATATCATGCTGGATACGTACACTCAGCCGTAGTTATAGCTGTATAGCATATCCTGAGCCAATACTAGATGTGTACCTTGAGAGAGACTACCTAGGGTGGAATTCCCTGTTCTAGCTGAGTGGGCCTGAGAGGCCAAGTCTATACTGACTGAGATAGGGTCGAGGACCCACTATGAGATGTTATATTGGGCCTGGGAGGCCAAGTCTATACTGACTGGGATAGGGTCGAGGACCCACGATGAGATATTATATATATATCTATATTGGATCGGGCTGCACGCCGCAGCACTATATGTATTGGATCGGACTGCACGCCGCAGTGATATATATGTGGATCGGACTGCACGCCGCAGTAATATACAAGTGGGACGGATTGCATGCCGCAGTACTATTACGCTTGGGCTGTAGGAGCCTCTTCGAAGTCTGAGTCTGCACACATTCTCAGTGGGCGCAGGAGTATATTACACACACACACACACACACACACACATATATATATATATATATATATATATATATATATATATATATATATATATATATATATATATATATATATATATATATATATATATATATATATATATATACATATATATTGGATCGGGCTGCACGCCGCAGCAGTATGAGTGAGGATCGGGCCGCAGCGGTATATGTATTGGAGCAGGCTGCACGCTGCAGCGGTATATGTATTGGAGCGGGCTGCACGCCGCAGTATTATACTTATACATATATATATATATATACCTATATATATTTATATCGTAGCGGGCTACGCGCTGCCGCATTATAGACATATGCACACATATATAAATATTGGATCGGCTGTACGTCGTAGCAGTATGAGTGAGGACTAGGTCTGTGTGGGATCATTGTGAGACAGTTGTGGACTGGAGATGGGGGTATTCACTGTAGAGATGACTTACCTGTGAGGTTGCTCTTAGAACTGTTTAGTGATAGTACAGGTGTTCTTACTTTCAGTTATTATTTATTATTGTTACTCACTGAGTTGAAATATACTCACCCCACTCCCTTGCACTTTTGTGTAGATTCACAGGTGCCAGAGAGCAGTTGAGCTGTCGTAGCTGCTTATTCATTACCATTCCGTGGAGACTTCGAGGTAGCTGCCGACGTCCGCAGTACTTGACCTCTTCTTCTTTATCATTTTGTTGTTTCCATTCTACTTAGTCTGGATTTCGTAGTAGATCTCATTTGTAGAGGCTCAGACTTGTGACACCACGATTTAGTTGGGACTGTATTCGTGTATTTCATTTCTACACTTCTTGATTTGTTATAAAGACAAGCTAATTATGCCGATTAATCAGTATTGATTTATAATTGGCTGGTTTAAATGGATAAGATGGTCGGGCTAGCCTAGCAATGTGTTGGGCGCCATCACGACCGAGGTTTGGGTTTGGTATCAGAGCATAGGTTAACAGGTCTCGCGAGTCATGAGCCGGTTGGTAGAGTCTCGTGGATCGGTGTGACGACCCGGCCTGTCGTCATGTTAATTACTACCCTGTTACCTTGCATTTATGTGTTTTATGCTTTCATATCGGTGTTAGAGTCTATTGGGTGAGTTAGGAGTGATTTGGATTGAAAATGAGGCATATAGCCTTTTTGAAGGAAGATTGAATATGGAAAGTCAACCTAGAGTTGACTATTTAGCTAGAGTGCTCAGAATCGGATTCTGATGATTCGAGTAGCTCCGGGAGGTGATTTGTGACTTGAGGGAGCAATCAGAATTGAATTTGGAGGTCCGGTGTAGAAATAGGCTTGAATTGGCTAAGGTTGAATTTTGGCGAAATCCAAATGGTAGGTGAGATTTTGATCCGGGGGTCGGAATGGAATTCCGACAATTTCTGTAGCTTCTTATGTGATTTTGAATATGTCCGCAAAATTTCAGGTCATTCGGACGTCGTTTGGTCGGGTTTTTGATTGGATGTTAGTTTCGGAAGTTTTGAAGAAACTTAGGCTTGAATCCGTGTGTAATTGGTGATTTTGATGTTTAGGATGGTGTTTTATGCTTGGAACAAGTTTGTATCGTGTTTTGGAGTATGTTGGTGGTTTTCGTTAGGATCCCGGGGGCCTTGGGGTGAATCCGGACCATCATCCGGCATTATTGGAACTTGGAAGTCTGCTGTAAAATTTGCAGATCACTGGGCATAAAATAAGCCTTCGCGTTCGCGAGGGCAAGTCCCACGTTCGCGTAGGCTAGGGCATCTTGGTCAACGCGTTCGCGTTGGTTTGGGTCGCGTTCGCGTAAGAGGAAAAGGCGAAGCATCGCGTTCGCGTGGACTGGGACGCGTTCGCGTAGAGGAAAAATCCGGGCTAGGGAAAATGGCCTTTGCGGACGCGTGACTTCATGTCACGTTCGTGATGAAGGAAAGGACTAAGGCATCGCGTTCGCATGAAAGGCATCGCAAACGCGTAGGGTAAAATTCCCAGGCAGTGAGTTTAATTACAGAACAGAACTAGTCGCGGGTTTCACACCCCAAAACACAAAAAATTGAGTTCTAGAGAGAGAGACTCACGGGAGATTGCTGGGAAATCATCAGGTGTTCGTCGGAGGTAAGTTTTGTGGCTTAATTACATCATTTTATCATGAAATCCTTGGTTAATTCTCTGTAAATGGAAGATTTAAGGTGGGTTTTAGCCGTAGGCCTAAAATTGAAGAAAAACACTAATTTGAGTGGGCAAATGGAGTCCGATTTTGGTAAATTTTATATGCCTAGACTCGTATTGAGATGAGGGTTCCGAATATGTAACTTTCATAATTTTTCGAGACGTGTACCAAAAGTCGGGTTTTGACAACTTTGGGAATTTGATGTAAATTGAGATGTTTTGATTAGGTGTCGTCCCATTGGTCTAAGTTGATGTGTATTTACTATATTTGATCAGATTCTACGCGTGCGGTGCTTGATTCTTGTGGAAAGGGCTTCGCGGACTAGTCGTCGAGCTGTATTGAGGTGAGTAATAGATGTGGGTGATGACCAGCCGGTTCGAAACCCCGGTATACCACTTTGTGACGCTGTATAGCGGCGAGACACGTAGTCTCTTGTGAGTGCGGGGTCGATTGTTATTTGAGGAGTATGGCTTAGTCCGACCTGTTGATACTGTATTATGATATTGGCTATTCTTGAGCCGTTGAACCTCCTTCTCGGATGGTTGCATATTATATAGTGATATTGGCTACTCTTGAGCCGTTGAACCTCCTTCTCGGATGGTTGAGTACATTTATGGGCTGTGAGCCAGTTATTGGGATCCTGCGAGGATCGTTAGCATTGTGCTGTGATATTGACATGCTAGTTTTACTACCGGTCCGAAGCTATTACTGTTATTATGATTTTTTCCAGTCTCTAGAACTTTGACATACTGTTTTCAACTAAAAATGATAAAGAGTTTTCAAAACTACTTTTGATCCTGCGAGGCTGTATTTTCATGTTAGCTGATTGGAAGTGGATCGGGCTGCGCACTGCAGCGTATATTCATGATATTGTGCTTGGGCTGTAGGAGCCCCTCCGGAGTCTGAACCCCCACAGTGAGAACGGGTACCCAAATTGGATCGGGCTACATGCCGTAGCGGTCATTTCATGCATTGCATTGCATTTTAGCTACACCTGCTAACTGTTATATACTTGTTGTTGATACTTGTTGTTACATTTCTGATGATATTGAACTATTACAGGGTATTGATTACAGCTTCACATAGTGTTTTATTATGGATTTCTTATCTACGCTGTCTTACCCCTGTTTATTACCGCTGAGTCTGGCAGTACTCATTTTACTCCCTACACCTTGTGTGCAGATCCAGGTACCTCTCAGCAGACCTGATCCGGTAGCCGTTCAGAGGCATTCTGCGGGATAGTCGAGGTAGCTGCAGCGTCCGCAGGACCTGACTCCCCTTCTAGCTGTCTTTTCATTTCATGTTGTCATTTCTTTCCGCATTGCATTTTGATGTAAACCTTATTACACTTATGTTCTTTAGAGGCTCATGACTCTTGACCCTTCGGTCTAAAGGAGTTGGTATGTGTTGGGACTTGGTTCCCTGTTTCGATATATCCATTACTGTTGTTTTATAATTGTTATGCTTAAATGGGATAAGCGATCTTCTTGCTCTGTACTTGTTGTTGATTGGTCGGGCTGGCCTAGCAGTGTGCTGGGCGCCATCATGACCGGATTTGGGGTCATGACAATCGGTACGGGGACGCCTGTACTTATCCTCGGGAGGCTGCAAACCTTTAGGAAACACTTCACATTTCTTGGAATTCTTATCTTGCGTACTTGATTCAGCTTGAGATAAAATTCTTGGAAATTCCTTCCATACGCCTGTACGCGCACTCGAACGCTCGGTAATATAATTGCCTTGATGGCTTGTGATTCCCTAGTCGAAGGGTGAGATATAATCGAGTTCATGTTGGGCCAGTCGGGAGGACTTGAGGCCAGATCTTTGTCTATGACATGAGCACCAAAGTGCTGATTTTACAAACCGGTATTATGAAATTTCGTGTGATCGGTATTGTTCCTAACTGTGGAAATGGCAACTTAATAATGTACGAGCTGTCAGGTGTTAGATCCTTATTGTCAATCTGTTATGTAGCCCCGAGCTATGGGCGTGGTGAATATTTATCATATCTCTTAGTTGGAAGGTAAAGTGCCTTACGTGTAGTAAAACGAGTTTAGACTTAGGAAGACTATAGTGATTATGCTATGTGTATCCTGGTGGAAGGTGTTGTACTGAAATACTAGGTTGAGACAAGTAGGTGGGTTGATTCTGATGTGTAATTGAAGGGTATTTGATATATGTTATGATTTGAGCAGGTGCAACACATGCCCATGTATCAATTTTGATTGCATAACTCGTATAGTATTGAGATTAATGTTGTTGATATACATTGCGATGTATTATTGAGTTATGGATGTATTGTTAGAATGGTTTGGTGATTCTTTGGCAGGTGGATAGGCCAAATTACAAAGGAAACTCTGCCGAAATATTTGGAAAATTTGGGACTTAGAAAGATTTATGTCACCTAAAGAGAGTGGGCTTATTGGTGGTGTGTGTATAAATGCAAGAATTGCAGAAGGGTTAAGGTCTCTGATGATTCGAGTCTCTGTAAAGGCTTGTAAATGACTTGAGTTTAATCTCACTATAACATTGTGGCATCATTTGAGTAAAGAATGCTATGAGCGGCTAAAAATGCTTTGATGTATGGCTCCGAGCCAAGTTGGGGAGGTTGTTATTGATTAACTGATTGCACTGTTGTGTGCTATGTTGGTTCTGTCTCAAAGTATGTTGGGAAATTCTGATAAAGGTTATGGTACTTCGTAGATGTGAAGAAATCCTAGGATAGTTTGAATTGTTGTTGGTAAAAAATGTTCGATGTATAGAAAAGAAAGATAGCTAAATGCATTTGTATGTAATCATGTTCTGCGTTGCCAGAGTTCTAACAGGGCACGAGTGGTCCTGTCCAATAAGACAGTTGAATTATAATTGAATAAGAGTGAATGACGCCCGAGAATGGTTTTGCGGTGTTCAAGATTTTGCTTGTAACAGTCACGTGTATTAAGATTGTGTATATGGCTAATATTAAATTAAAGATGAATCAGAAAGGAAATTGGGTAAATGGAGCAACTTGTTAATAAACCGGAACGGTATGATAAGAATACGATTAACTCCTGGTATGTGTTTGAAGTAATCAGTCTTGCAGATATTGTGCAACAAAGCTCTTGAGTGCTGGTAGATGTGTAACTCGTTATGGGCATAAGAACTCAGTCCTGGCAGTTTAACTTATGCGATGTAATTGGGAGAAAGAGTTTGTGATGTGTTTTATCGTGGTTTGAAAATGAATGTATTTCTTGTTGGTAAGCAAATCTTGGAATGTGTAATGAGTTTTCTATATATGGGATCATGAAAGTCCTTGACTAGTTGAGTGCGTCAATGTTCGCGGCGTAGGAGAGGGATAGAAATTCTCCATGTATCTTGGTGTAGTGTGGTATATGCGATGTGTTATGGAAAGATGATAACGAAATGTTCAAGGTTTGAGATCAGTTCATATTATATGGGAAGTTATTAAAATCCCCAAGCAGTGTGGGCAGCTGCAGATAATCTGAGAATCAATCTTCCTGGTGATTAAGGAAAATGGTACTGCTATTCTAGTAATTCGACAGAGTATATGGTCAAAAGGGCCAGGTAATGTAAACTGATAATCTTTAGTGGTAGTGTGGTATCCTCTTGTTGGATTGACGGTGAAGATTGAGCTGTTGATGGCATAGGAAAATTTCTGAATGGCTTTCGTGGTATGAATGGATGCTTGATGTGTGTTATGTATTCGTACGGTGGAGTGTGGAAACAGGCATAGTGATTCATGTGTTATATATGTATAGGAGACTAGAAGTTGTCTTAATCGCGCCTACGCAGTGGTGGTATGTCGTGTGTATCGGCACCGTTTAGCGGTTATTGGAAATTAAAAGCCCTAATGGCTCTCTCGTTACTTGATACGATGAATTTGAATAATGGTATATGATTGCAGACTGGTTGTCATAAGCCAGGTTGTCTAGACTAATGTGATATGGACTATGTTAGAAAAATGTCACAAACTGCGTGGCAGAGTGCATCAGATCATGCTCCCGCAGGGTAGATGTACCCTAGGACCAGCGGACGGCTGGCGGGTATTGCTTTGTCAGTTGGGCCTTCGTGGAGGATGTCAGTGTAGAGGTATCTACCATTGATTCAGCTCTAGTATTGAGGAACTTTGTCGGATGCGTTTCATGTGGCCGAGCTTAAGGCTATATATATATTTGTTGCAGCGAGCAACTTAACTCGGTGTGCATTCCCTTTTGCTAGATTATGCGTGGATCGGGTGGCATGCCGCCACAGGTATAGTATCTGGATCGGGTGGCACGCTGCCACATGTATGGTATCAGGGTGGCACGCCGCCATAGGTATGGTATCTGGATCGGGTGGCACGCCGCCACAGGTATGTTATTGGAACGGGTTGCGCGCCGCAACAGTGTGAGGTGGAAAATATAGTTTCCTATATGTTACCTTGTATACAATACTTCCTAGCTTCTAAGGAATAGTCCGTATTGGGTACCGCTCAGGGAATAGCACATTGGTTGTGTCCTTTCAGGATTTGATAGCGTATATTGATCGTATCACCGTATGTGTGATTAATTGCTTGAGTTCAGATCTAAATATGTGCGTGGCTGACCGTTTTGAGCATGGTGACTTGAGGTGCTCTATGAGTAATAGTGTTTGGATAGAATCATGTGTCGTGGCATGGCCACGTGATGTTATGACCTTTCGAGAAGGAGTCATGTACCATATTCCTATGACGTGAGACTGGATCTCTGTTCTATGTTATGATGGTAAAGAGGAATTGAATTACAGCTCTATTGTTGGAGTCAGTTGTCATGATTTGAGTATGTTCACACATTTCTTATTAGAGCATGTGTTGTGCTCGTCGCGGCTTAGGCAGGTGTTGAAGTGTCATATCACCAGTACGGTGTGTTATAGCCGAAATGATCATTTGAGCCATTAATGAGTGCGAGCATATGCGATTTCACTTGGTTAGAAAGGTAATATCGAGATTTGGCTCCGAAATCTGTTGTGGTATCAGTTAAAAGGGAAATGGATGCAGGAATGGTTGACCTGAGAGATGGGTTCGATATATATCTCGTGTCCGGTTGCCGTGGGCAGGATATGAAGGTGTTGGAATAAGACTCTATCTAATGAGAAAGGTTTTTTTGCTAGTATTTGGTTATTGTGGCCAATTGTTGTGATTAGAGACCATCGTCTCGAGTGATTGGGTTGTTTGATACATCATGTGATCTCACCCAGAGTGGCGAGTATGGGCCATTACGGTTGGTTCGGGTGTACTCCGAGTATAGACGTGGGATTCGGATCTGGTATATGATTTGAGAAAGTGCAATGTGGTTTATGGTTCAGATAGACTGTGGAAATTCAGCTATACTGTGTTACCGGACTTATGATAGGTAGGGTGAAGTGGTATCACCCCGAGTATATTCATGGTAAGCTTATTCAACTATTGGTGAATTTCTAGAACAACTCTTGGTTCGCTCGAGGACGAGCGTTTGTTTAAGTTGGGGAGAATGTGACGACCCGGCCCGTCGTAACGAGAGTTATCACCTCGTTTTTCCTGTTATATGCTTGTTCATGTTTCAATATGTATGTTGGGCGAGTTTGAGTCAATTTGGAATGAAATTGGTTGGCAACGAGGCAAATAGCCTTTTGAAATGAAGCTTGTTTATGAAAGGTCAACATGGAGTTGACTATGTGGTTAGAGGGTTCGTAATCAAATTCCGGTGATTCGGTTAGCTTCGGGAGGTCATTTGTGACTTAGGGGAGCGATCGGAATTGAATTCGGAGGTCCGGTGTAGAAATAGGCTTGAATTGGCTAAGTTGGAATTTTGGCGGAATCCGATCGATAGGTGAGATTTTGATCCGGGAGTCGGAATGGAATTCCGACAGTTGCAGTAGCTTCGTTGGGTGATTTTGGATATGTATGCAAATTTTTAGGTCATTCGGACATCGTTTGGTCGGGTTTTTAATTGAATGTTTGTTTCGGAAGTTATAGTTGAAACTTAGGGTTGAATCCGTCATGATTTGATGATTTTTGTGTTTAAGGCCGTATTTTTATGATTGGAAAAAGTTTGAATAATGTTATAGGATGTATTGGTATTTTTGATTGAGGTCCCGGGGGCCTCGGGGTGATTTCGGATGGCTAACAGGAATTTTTGAGTTGAAAAATGCAGTAGAAAAATTGTAGAGAAATTTTGTTCTATGCGATCGCAATGCTCTGATGCGATCGCATAGTGTTAGCTACAGTACTCAGGATTTTTGTTCTATGCAATCGCATAGACTTAGCTACAGTGCCCGGAAATTTTGTTCTATGCGATCGCAATTATCTAATGCGATCGCATAGTGTTAGCTACAGTACCCGGACAGAATGTTAAAAACATTTCAGTCGCGAAATCAACCCATTTTCCCACAATTTTTGGTCATTCTTGAGAGCTTTTGGACGGGAATTGATGGGATTTCGATGGGGAATCGTTGGAGGTAAGTTTTATGAGTTAAATACATGTTTTTATACAAGAATCATCCATGGAATTCATGAATTTATAGCTAAAAATCAAGAAAATAGGGCTTGGAGCAAAAACCTAAATTTAGGATTTGAAGGACCATTTGTGGTCCGAATAGGGAGTTCTTGGTATGTACGGACTCGTGGCAAGACGAGGATTCCGATAATGTGGATTTCAGAATTTTTTATGATGTGGGACCCGGGCTCGGGTTTAGCAAATTTCGTGATTTTGAGTATTTTTCGAGTTCTTTCGATTGGGTTATGTCCCATTCGCATATTATGATGTATTACTTATGATTTTGGATAGATTAGACGCGCGTGGATGCCAGTTTGAGGAGAAAATGCATTGCGGGCATGAGTTTTTGCCGGATCGAGGTGAGTGGTGGTAGTAAATAATGTACTGAGGGTTTGAAACCCCGTAATTGCACTTTACAGTGCTATGTTGAGATGAGACACGCATCATGTGACGTGCGTGGTGACATTGTGATTGGGGGATTTGATTTGGTCCTTCCTGACTGATAGTGTATTGTGTATTATGACTGTGAATAAGATTATAATTGTGTAATTGGGCTAGTAGCCATGTTTGGGGCCTTGTGCCGATCTGTAGAGTATTAGGGGAGCCAGTCGATCTAAGAGACCCTTATATCATGCTAGATACATACACTCAGCTATAGTATATCTTGCTGGATACATAAGCCGTAGTATTTCATGCCGGATACGTACACTCAGCCGTAGTTATAGCTGTATAGCATATCCTGAGCCAATACTAGATGTGTACCTTGAGAGAGACTACCTAGGGTGGAATTCCCTGTTCTAGCTGAGTGGGCCTGAGAGGCCAAGTCTATACTGACTGAGATAGGGTCGAGGACCCACTATGAGATGTTATATTGGGCCTGGGAGGCCAAGTCTATACTGAGATAGGGTCGAGGACCCACGATGAGATATTATATATATATATATCTATATTGGATCGGGCTACACGACATAGCACTATATGTATTGGATCGGACTGCACACCGCACTGATATATATGTGGATCGGACTGCACGCCGCAGTAATATACAAGTGGGACGGATTACACACCGCAGTATTATTGCGCTTGGGCTGTAGGAGCCCCTTCGGAGTCTGCACACATTCCCAGTGGGCGCTGGTATTATATTATGGGATCCTTATAAATGTTTATGTACATATATATATATATATATATATATATATATATATATATATATATATATATATATATATATATATATATATATATATATATATATATATATATATATATATATATATTGGATCGGACTGCACGCCGCAGTAATATATGTGTGGATCGGGCCGCACGCCGCAACATCATAGCGCTTGGGCCAAGGGAGCCCCTCCGAAGTCTGTATATACCCCTAGTGAGCGTCGTCGACGTTAAATAGAGCGGGCTGCACGCCGCAGCGGTATATGTATTGGAGCAGGCTGCACGCCGCATCATTATACTTATACATATATATATATACCTATATATATTTATATCGCAGCGGGCTACGCGCTGCCGCATTATAGACATATGCACACATATATAAATATTGGATCGGCCGTACGCCGTAGCAGTATGAGTGAGGACTAGGTCTGTGTGGGATCATTGTGAGACAGTTGTGGACTGGAGATGGGGGTATTCACTGTAGATATGACTTACCTGTGAGGTTGCCCTTAGAACTGTTTAGTGATAGTACAGGTGTTCTTACTTTCAGTTATTGTTTATTATTGTTACTCACTGAGTTGAAATATACTCACCCCACTCCCCTGCACTTTTGTGCAGATTCACAGGTGCCAGAGAGTAGTTGAGCTGTCGCAACTGCTTATTCATTACCATTCCGTGGAGACTTCGAGGTAGCTGCCGACGTCCGCAGTACTTGTCCTCTTCTTCTTTATCATTTTGTTGTTTCCATTCTGCTTAGTCTGGATTTCGTAGTAGATCTCATTTGTAGAGGCTCAGACTTGTGACACCACGATTTGGTTGGGACTGTATTCATGTATTTCATTTCTACACTTCTTGATTTGTTATAAAGACAAGCTAATTATGCAGATTAATCAATATTGATTTATAATTGGCTGGTTTAAATGGATAAGATGGTCGGGCTAGCCTAGCAATGTGTTGGGCGCCATCACGACCAGGGTTTGGGTCGTGACAAGATACATTACAAAAGATACTCAAAACCATGACTACAATTTCAGTGAAAGTGGAAAGTATGGATGATGAGATAAGAAAGATTAAGATTAATGAAGATAAACTGAAATCTAAAGCTATTCCAAGTCAGCAGCATGACTCAAAAAATGCGGAGCTATGTCAATCGGAAGACAATAAAAATCCAGAGCTAAAAGGAGGTGTTGGGAAACTCCTAAAAACCCATAATGTTTGTTCAGTTACAGCTGCAGGTACAAGTAACCAAGTTAGGAAGCAAGGAAATATAAACCTAAACAAATTATTCGAGAAACCATTTACAAGAACACCAAAAAATATACCATTTATAGAACCCCAGACATCATCATATGCAGATAGCCTACAAAGTAGCAAAGAGACATACAACCACATAACACGCAACTACATAGAAAATATATATAAAATCCAAACCTTTCTAAACCTAAATCCCAAAGCTATAGTGTCACGACCCCAAATCCGGTCGTGATGGCGCCCAGCACATTGCTAAGCCAGCCTGACCAATCCATATCAACCACGGAGCTAGAAGCTCTCTTTAACCCATTTAAGCAAATTAATTCAAGAAATAACAGCGATATATGTAACGAAAACGGGGAACCAAGTCCCATAATACATCAACTCCCATAGACCAAGGTCAAGAGTCATGAGCCTCTACCGAACATGAGTGTATAAAGGTTTACAAGATACCAAGTGCGGAAAGAAATGTCAATACAAAATCAAAAGACGAGTAGGAAGGAATATCGGGTCCTGCGGACTCTGCGGCCTACCTCGTATATCCCACGGATGTCGCCTCGCACAGCTACCGGATCACTGCCGAGAGGTACTTGGATCCGCACACAAGGTGCGGGGAGTAAAATGAGTACTCGCCGGACTCGGTGGTAATAAACAAGGGTAAGACAGCATGCAGATAAGAAATCCGCAATAAAGCACTATGTAAAGCTATAATCGGCTACCCTGTCACAAAATTAATATTCACTGTACCTGTACCAACAAATACCAATAAATAGCATAACAGCTAGCGGATGTAGCTAAATGCAATGCAATGCATGATATGACCGCTACGGCGCGTAGCCCGACTCCAATTTTGGGTACCCGTGCTCACTGTGGGGGTTCAGACTCCAGAGGGGCTCCTACAGCCCAAGCACATCTCATAGAGATATTCTCGCGGCGTGCAGTCCGATCCAACATATATCCTGCTGCGGCGTGCAGCCCGATCCACTACTAGTCAGCTAATATGCAGATACAGCCTCGCAGGCTCAAAAGTAGTTTTTGAAAACTCTTTTATCATTTTTCAGTTGGAAAACAGTAATACCAAGTTCCAGGAGATTGGAATTAGCATAATAACAAAAATAGTTGCGGACTAGTAGTAAACTAGCATGTCTATATGATAAGACAATGATAACGATCCTCGCGGGATTCAATAACTGGCTCACGGCCCACATGTATACTCAACCGCCCAAGAAGGGGGTTCCTCGGCTCTAGAGTGGCCATTATCACAATATATATATATATGCAACCATCCGAGAAGGAGGTTCGACGGCTCGAGAATAGCCAATAATACAATATCAACAGGTCGGACTAATATATAGTCTCCAGTTCATGATCGACCCCGCACTCTCAAGAGTGTGCGTGTCTCGCTGCTATACAGCGTCACAAAGTGGTATACCGGGGTTTCGAACCCGCTGGTCATCACACACATCTATTACTCACCTTAATATAGCGCGACGACTATTCCACAATGCCCTTGCCACGAGAATCAAGCTCCGCACGCATAGAATCTGATCCAATACAGTAGAAATACAACAAATTAGGCCAATGGGACTACACCCAATCAATACAACTCAATTTACATCAAAATTCCCAAAGTTGTCAAAACCCGACTTTCGGTACGCTTATCGAAAAATCACGAAAGTCACATATTCGGAACCCTCATCTCAATACGAGTCTAAGCATATCAATTTTACCAAATTCGGACTCCATTTGCCCATTCAAAACCTTGATTTTCTAAAGTTCAAACATAGGGTTAAATCTTCCATGAATTACCCCAAATTCCTCCATTTTCATGATATAATTGCATAATATTACCAATACTAATCATAGTTTAAGTCCATAGTTGATTACCTGATGATTTCCCTTGAATTTCTCTTCAAAATCGCCCAAATCGCCTCTAAAGCCGAGACCCAAATGTGTGAAATGTTCTGAAATTTTTCTAACTTCGGATACACTTAACTTATAGCGATTTTCGCTTCTGCGGAAGAATTTCCGCTCCTACGAGTCCGTATCCGCGACCAAAGGGTCGCTTCAGCGGTTCCAGGCCTAGCCGGCCATTTTTGCTTCTGCGAGCAAAGGGCCGCTTAAGCGTGCCCGCTTCTGCGAAGAAACTTCCGCTTCTGCGGAAACATCCGCTTCTGCGCACCATAGTCCGCTTCTGCGGACTCGCCCAGGCGGTCAAATGTCCGCTTCTGCGGACCATGCCCATTTTCTTCTCGTCCGCTTCGGCGATCCCTGGCTCGCACCAGCGATGCCGCTTCAGCGGAATGACTTCCGCTTCTGCGTAACCAGCCGCTCCTGCGCCCCTCGTCCGCTTCTGCGGACTCGCTCCTGCGCCCATAATTCCGCAGGAGCGGAAACAACAGAAGCAGGATCCCAACCTGCAATTTTTCCATGTTTTTCTTCCGTTTAACCATCCGAAAACACCCCGAGGCCCCGGGACCCCAACGAAAACCACCAACATACTCCAAAACACGATACGAACTTGTTCCAATCATAAAAACACCATCCTAAACATTAAAATCACCAATTACACACGGATTCAAGCCTAAATTCTTTAAAACATTCCGAATTACACATTCGATGAAAAACCCGACCAAACGACGTCCGAATGACCTGAAATTTTGCAGGAACATCCAAAATCACCTAACGGAGCTACTGAAACTATCGGAACTCCATTCCGACTCCCGGATCAAAACCTCACCTACCGTTCGGTTTTCGCCAAAATTCAACCTTAGCCAATTCAAGCCTATTTCTACACCGGGCCTCCAAATTCAATTCCGATCGCTCCCCTAAGTCACAAATCACCTTCCGGAACTAACCGAATCATCAGAATCCGATTCCGAGCCCTCTAACCAAATAGTCAACTCCGGGTTGACTTTCCTTATTCAAGTCTCCTTCAAAAAGGCTATATGCCTCATTTTCATTTCAATTCACTCCTAATTCACCCGATAGACTTTAACACTGATATAAAAGCATAAAACATACAATTTCAACATAACGGGGTGGTAATTCCCATGACGACGGGCCGGGTCGTCACATATAGATAACCAAAACCAAGATGAAAACAACACTACCCAAAAGCTACAAGGTTACAACAAGCTAATAGCACAACCCAAAACTAGTCCAAATCTAGTTAGAACTTGTTATAACTATGGTTTATTAAGTACTATATATACATACAATGGAGAAGAGTTAACATGTATACCAGAGATACACAAAACATTTACGACATACAAAAGAGTTACAAAAGGAAACCTATTCTTCGTAAAATTTTACGTGGCACCAGCAGAGATATTATATGGTGAAATAAAACCCATAATCTAAGTGGTAAAGATAGGACTGACAAGAGATATATTAATCCCAGAAGAAATAAGTCAGCAACAGGAGATAAGGAAACAAGAGATACCCGATCTTTATGCAAATAAAAGGATAATTGGAATATCTACGATTATACAAGAGCTAGGAAACAATTTTCTAAATGGTAACCCCATATGGAGCTATTATTCAAGACACCAGCTAATGATTTATTGAAATTCGAAAGAATTAAGACAAGCATATATGGAAGATGTCCAGAAATGGATTTTATCCTTACTCAAACCAGAGGAAAAACCTACAGCAAGAGCTCTGAAAGAAAGATTTATTTCACAAGGATTATTAACAAGATACTGTAAATTAATAGGACACAAATATCCAGATCATATATGTTCAAAATGTAACGGTGATGACAACATAGTCCTAGAGGTACAGTTCGAGTAAAAACAACGGAAGAGAAGAAGATAAATCTATGATGAAGATATAAGTGATTCGTCCAACTGACAAACAAAGAAAAGACATAAAAAAAAGAAGGAGAAAGACAAAAGAAGAGATATAAAGTCATAAAGATAGTGACTTTTGCAAAAAAGTCATAAAGTAAATTGTGTATTATGTCTGTAAATTATTATGTCCGGCCAAATGAATAGTAAAGGCCATTTGTAAATAGTAAAGGTCAAATAGTAGAGGTCATATGTAAATAGTAATGGTCAAATAGTAGAGGTCGTTTGTAAATAGTAAAGGTCATAGTTTGTTTTTTTATAAATAGAATAGTTATGTACATTTTAGAGGTAAGACTTCGAGAGAAGCAAAGCCTTCGAGGCTTCATTGTAAACACTTACAAATTCCTTCAAATAAAATATATTCAGTTTGAAATATCTATGGAGCAACAAGCTAGTAACATGAATCTACAAGAACAGGTAAAATCATTTATGATTATGCATAGCTAAACTCTTATATTCCTGATAATCATCTTATAATACTATAACTTTTATCATGTTATAATAATGTTATAAAGAATAATTTGAGCAAGTATGCCATGGAAGAATGCTAAAATTAAACCTAGGCTCAGTCAATCCTAGTGGGAAACCAGTGAGGTGAGGATATGTCGTTTAGGGGAGTACCAAAGTTGAGGACATTGCTAGGGTAAATGATTAGAGCAAAGGGCCATGGTAGTGACCAGAAAAATTGTTCTTTATATCCTATTATTTTATGATGAATATGATAGTAAAGTAAGAAGATTAGAAGGAATATCTTAAGAACAATAGCAACACATGAAATAATGATAACATACCTACTAGATGAGATGACAGATAACTATAAGATATTAATATTTTATGTACATAGAAGGATAACCGAACCTGAAATAAGAAAAAATATATGGAATCAGATTCAAGAATACGAAAATCTAGTTTTAACAGAAATAATAAACCAAGAATGGAGTGAAGAACTAGAAGAAGTATATAATTATGACTATACTAATACATGGGATTCAGGACCCGAAACAGACTATGATATGATAAATTACGAATATTTAATTATTGGACAGAAACTATGCTTGAAATAGCTAAAACCGAACAAAATATGAAAAATGATCTAGATAATTATATGCAAACTAAAAAAATCACACACATAGAGTCATTAAATAAAAATATAGAAAAATTACTGTTATTAAAATCTCTAGCTAAAGAAAATTATAATTTAGCATTTAACCAGCAATGAATCAAAAAATTAACCAGCTACCATCACAGGAAGTAACTAATCAATCTAAACGGCCAATAACACCAATAACAGAGCTAATCAGAGCTATATCCGACCCACCCCCCAAATTGGTATCAGGTTTCCTTTTGTAATTCTTTTGTATGTCGTAAATGCTTTGTGTATCTCTGGTATACCTGTTAATTCTTCTCCATTGTATGTATATACAGTACTTAATAAACCATAGTTATAACAAGTTCTAACTAGATTTGAACTAGTTTTGGGTTGTGCTATTAGCTTGTTGTAACCTTGTAGCTTTTGGGTAGTGTAGTTTTCATCTGGGTTTTGGTTATCTATAGCTTTGGGATTTAGGTTTAGAAAGGTTTGGATTTTATATATATTTTCTATGTAGTTGCGTGTTATGTGGTTGTATGTCTCTTTGCTACTTTGTAGGCTATCTGCATATGATGATGTCTGGGGTTCTGTATATGGTATATTTTTTGGTGTTCTTGTAAATGGTTTCTCGAATAATTTGTTTAGGTTTATATTTCCTTGCTTCCTAACTTGGTTACTTGTACCTGCAGCTGTAACTGAACAAACATTATGGGTTTTTCGGAGTTTCCCAACGTCTCCTTTTAGCTCTGGATTTTTATTGTCTTCCGATCGACATAGCTCCGCATTTTTTGAGTCATGCTGCTGACTTGGAATAGCTTTAGATTTCAGTTTATCTTCATTAATCTTAAGCTTTCTTATCTCATCATCCATACTTTCCACTTTCACTGAAAGTGTAGTCATGGTTTTGAGTATCTTTTGTAATGTATCTTCTTCCATAGTTATGTCAGTTTGTGTAGCTCTGTTTTGATATGTAATCTGCAATGACATTTTTGTTAGTACTGATTACTTCAATTGTAAATGTAAAGTTTAATATGTTCAGTACTAGTCTCCGTATTTCTTTTGTTGTAACTGAATCATGTATCTTCCTGGTTAACCACCATTTTACTTGTGTATTATTGTCATGACCCCAAATCCGGTCGTGATGGCGCCCAGCACACTGCTAGGCCAGCCTGACCAATCAACAACAATGTACGGAGCTATGAGCTCGCATTATCCCATTTAAGCATAACAAGTTTAAAGACAACGGTGATAGATATATCAAAATAGGGAACCAATTCCCAACACATGCCAACTCCCATAGACCGAAGGGTCCAGAGTCAAGAGCCTCTAAAGAACATAAGTGTAATAAGGTTTACAACAAACTCAGTGCGGAAAGAAAAGACAACATGAAATGAAAAGACAGCTAGAAGGGGAGTCAGGTCATGCGGACGCTGTAACTACCTCGACTATCCCGCACAATGCCTCTGGGCGGCTACCGGATCAGGTCTTCTGAGAGGTACCTGGATCTGCACACAAGGTGCAGGGAGTAAAATGAGTATTGCCAGGCTCAGTGGTAATAAACAGGGGTAAGACAGCGTAGATAAGAAATCCACAATAAAGCACTATGTAAAGCTGTAATCAATACCCTGTAACAATTCAATATCAGCAGTAGAGAACCAACAAATATCAATAACAAGTATAACAGCTAGCAGATGTAGCTAAATGCAATGCAATGCATGACATGACCGCTACGGCGCGTAGCCCGATCCAATTTGGGTACTCGTGCTCACTGTGGGGGTTCAGACTCCGGAGGGGCTCCTACAGCCCAAGCACAATATCATGAAGATACGCTGCGGCATGCAGCCCGATCCAATTCCAGTCAGCTAATATGCAAGTACAGCCTCGCGGGCTCAAAAGTAGTTTTGAAAACTGTTTTATCATTTTTATTTGAAAACAGTATATCAAAGTTCCAGAGATTGGAAAAATCATAATAACGGTAATAGCTTCAGACTGGTAGTAAAACTAGCATGTCAATATCACAGCACAATGCTACCGATCCTCGCAGGATCCCAATAACTGGCTCACAGCCCATAAGTATACTCAACCATCCAAGAAGGAGGTTCAACGGCTCAAGAGTAGCCAATATCACTATATAATATGTAACCATCCGAGAAGGAGGTTCGACGGCTCAAGAGTAGCCAATATCAGTATATAATATGTAACCATCCGAGAAGGAGGTTCGACGACTCAAGAATAGCCAATATCATATCACAGTATCAACATGTCGGACTAAGCCATAGTCCTCAAATCATAATCGACCCCGCACTCCCAAGAGAGTACGTGTCACGCCGCTATACAGCGTCACAAAGTGGTATACCGGGGTTTCGAACCCGCTGGTCATCACACACATCTATTACTCACCTCAATACAGCTCGACAACTAGTCTGTGATGCCCTTGCCACGAGAATCAAGCTCCGCACATGTAGAATCTGATTAAATATAGTAAATACACATCAAATTAGACCAATGGAATGATACCCAGTCAAAACAACTCAATTTACATCAAAATTCAAAAAGTTGTCAAAACCCGACTTTCGGTACGCTTCCCGAAAAATTATGAAAGTTACATATTTGGAAATCTCATCTCAATACGAGTCTAGGCATATAAAATTTACCAAAATCGGACTCCATTTTCCCACGCGTCCACGAAAGCCAATTCCCCAATCTCCGAATTTTTACTCTACGCGAACGCGTTCCAGTCCACGTGATGCCTTACCTTTTCCTCTTACACGTCCGCGACCTGCACCATCGCGAAAGCGATGGTTCTCGACTTCCTATTACGCGAACGCGGCATTGCCCTCGCGAACGCGAAGGCTTAGCCTTCTGCACAGTGATCTGCAATTTACAGCAGACTTTTCATGTTCCAAAAATGCCGGATGATGGTCCGGATTCACCCCGAGGCCCCCGTGACCCCAACGAAAACCACAAACATACTCCAAAACACAATACGAACTTGTTCCAAGCATAAAAACACCATCCTAAACATCAAAATCACCAATTACACACAGATTCAAGCCTAAGTTCCTTCAAAACTTCCGAAACTAACATTTGATCAAAAACCCGACCAAACGACGTCCGAATGACCTGAAAATTTGCGGACACATCCAAAATCACATAACGAAGCTATAGAAATTTTCGGAATTCCATTCCGACCCCAGATCAAAATATCACCTACCGTTTGGATTTCGCCAAAATTCAACCTTAGCCAATTCAAGCGTATTTCTACACCGGAACTCCAAATTCAATTTCGATTGCTCCCTCAAGTCACAAATCACCTCCTGGAGCTACCCGAATCATCAGAATCCAATTCTGAGCACTCAAGCTAAATAGTCAACTCCATGTTGACTTTCCATATTCAAGCTTCCTTCAAAAAGGCTATATGCCTCATTTTCAATCCAAATCACTCCTAACTCACCCGATAGAATCTAACACCGATATGAAAGCATAAAACACATAAATATAAGATAACGGGGTGGTAATTCCTGTGACGACGGGCCGGGTCGTCACAATTATCTATTCTTATAATAAACTTATTATATACAATATATGGTTCAAATGCCAGTAAACATTTATATACTGCATATAATTCTTGTGACGACCCGGCCCGTCGTTACAAGAGTTATCACCCTATTACCCCTTCGTTTATATGTTTCATGCTTTTATATCAGTGTTAGAGTCTATCGGGTGAGTTAGGAGTGATTCTGGTTGAAAATGAGGCAAATAGCCTTTTTGAAGGAAGCTTGAATATGGAAAGTCAACCTGGAGTTGACTATTTAGCTAGAGTGCTCGGAATCAGATTCTGATGATTCGAATAGTTCCGGGAGGTGATTTGTGACTTAGGGGAGCGATCAGAATTGAATTTGGAGGCCCAGTGTAGTAATAGGTTTGAATTGGCTAAGGTTGAATTTTGGCGAAATCCGAACGGTATGTGAGATTTTGATCCGGGGGTCGGAATGGAATTCCAACAAATTCTGTAGCTTCATCATGCGATTTTGGATATGTCCGCAAATTTTCAGGTCATTCGGACGTCGTTTGGTCGGGATTTTGATCAAATGTGTAATTCGGAATTTGAAACAATGAAAAGTCTGCTGTAAATTGCAGATCTCTGTGCATAAATTAAGCCATTGCTTTCGCGAGGGCAAGGCCCGCATTCGCATAGGCAGAGTCCAGTTGGGCATCGCGTTCGCGAGGGTGGATGTCGCGTTCGCGTAGGAGGAAGCAGGGAAGCTTCGCGTTCGCGTCCAAAGGTGTCGCGGTCGCTTAGAAGAAGAAGGAAAGGCATCACGTTCGCGTCAGCAAGGTCGCGTTCGTGAAGAACAAAATCTGGTGGCTGAGGAAAATGGTCATCGCGAACGCGTGGTTCAGCACCGCGTTCACGAAGGGTTAGCCGGTCTGTGCATCGCGGACGCGAGTGGAGTCTCGCGAACGCGAGTGGAGTCACGCGAACGCGTAGAACAAATGTTCCAGGCAGTGAATTTAAAACCAGAACATTTCATATACGGGTTTCATTTCATAAACCCCCATTGTTGAGCCCTAGAGAGAGGAAGTGAAGGGAAATAGCTGGGAGATCATCGGGATATTGTCGGAGGTAAGTTTTGTGGCTTTATTACGCGCTTTTATCATGAAATCATTGATTATTTCTAAGAAAATGGAAGATCAAATGTTGGTTTTAGCCCTAGGCCTAAAATTGTAGAAAACACCGATTTGAGTGGGCAAATGGGGTCCGAATTTGGTAAATTTTATATGCCTAGACTCGTATTGAGACAAGGATTCTGTAAATGTAACTTTCATAATTTTTCGAGAAGTGTACCAAAAGTCAAATTTTGACAACTTTGTGGGTTTTGATGCAATTTGGGTTATTTCGAATGGGTTGCGTGAATTTGGCATATATTGATGTATTATCATTGATTTTGAGCAGATTTGGCATTCGAGGTGATTGATTTGCGAGGCAAGCGCAAGGCAGGCTGAGGCTTCTACCGGTTCGAGGTGAGTGGTGGTAGTAAATAATGTACTGAGGGTTTGAAACCACGTACTTGCACTTTACAGTGCCATGTTGAGAGGAGACACACGTAATGTGACGGGCGTGGTGACATTGTGATTGGGGGATTGGACTTGGTCCTTCCCGACTGATAGCGTATTATGTATTATAACTATGTAATTGGGCTACTAGCTATGTTTGGGGCCTTTTGCCAATCTGTAGAGTATTAGGTTAGCCAGTAGAGCTAAGCGACCCTTATATCATGCTATATACATACACCCAGCCGTAGTATATGATGCTGGATACATACACCCAGCCGTAGTATATCATGATGGATACATACACCCGACCGTAGTATATCATGCTGGATACACACACCCAGCCGTAGTACATCATGCTGGATACATACACCCAGCCGTAGTATATCATGCTAGATACATACACTCAGCCGTAGCTATAGCTGTATAGCATAACATGAGCCCGTACTAGATGTGTACCTTGAGAGAGACTATCTAGGGTGGAATTCCTTGTTCTAGCTGAGTGGGCCTGAAAGGCCTAGTCTATACCGAATGAGATAGGGTCAAGGACCCACTGTGAGATGTAATATTGGGCCCTGAAAGGCCAAGTCTATACCGACTGAGATAGGGTTAAGGACCCACTATGAGATGTTATATTGGGCCCGAGAGGCCAAGTCTATACCGACTGAGATAGGGTCTAGGACCCACTATAAGATGTTATATTGGGCCTGAAAGGCCAACTCTATATTGACTGAGACAGGGTCGAGGACCCACTGTGAGATATTATATTGGGACCTGAGAGGCCAAGTATATACTGACTGGGATAGGGTCGAGGACCCACTATGAGGTATTATATATATATATCTATGTTGGACCGGGCTGCGCGCCGAAGCACTAAATGTATTGGATCGGACTGCACGCCGTAGTGATATATATGTGGATCGGACTGCACGCCGCTGTAATATACAAGTGGGACGGACTGCACGCCGCAGTATTATTGCGCTTGGGATGTAGAAGCCCCTTCGGAGTCTGAGTCTGCACACATTTCCAGTAAGCGCTGGTATATTATGGGATCGGGCTGCACGCCGCCGCTGTATAATTATATATGTGTATATACCTATGAGATCGGGCTACACTCCGCAGTATCATACCGCTTGGGCCTAGGGAGCCCATCCGAAGTCTGTATAAACCCCAGTGAGCGCCGTCGACGTTAAATAGAGTGGGCTGCGCGCCGCAGCGGTATATGTATTGGAGCGGGCTGCACGCCGCAGCATTATACTTATTAATATCCCTATACATACTTAAGTACTCATACATTACAGACATATGTATACATCTACATATATTGAGTTGGCTGTACGTCGTAGCAGTACGAGTGGGAATTTGGTCAGTGTGGGATCTTGTTGAGATATATGTGGACTGGAGATCTGAGTACTCACTGTAGTGATGACTTACATGTGGGGATTTGCCTTAGAACTGTTTAGTGATAGTACAAGAGTTCATATTTTCAGTTATTGTTTATTATTATTACTCACTGAGTTGAAATATACTCACCCCACTCCCCTGCACTTTTTGTGCAGATTCACAGGTGCCCGATAGCAGTTGAGTTGTTGTAGCTGCTTATTCATATCTACTTTTGCGGAGACTACGAGGTAGCTGCCGGCGTCCGCAGAACTTGTTTTCTCCTTCCTTATCATTTTGTTGCCTTCATTTGCTTAGACTTGTTGTGTTAGGATGCTTATTCTGTAGAGGCTCAGACTTGTGACACCACTATTTGGTTGGAACCGTATTTTGTATGTTTCTACTATTACGTTTATCATTTTGATATGAACACTTGCTATTTAAGTTTAACTGAATTAATAATTGGCTGGTTTAAGGGATAACATGGTCGGGCTTGCCTAGCATTGTGTTGGGCGCCATCACAACCATGGTTTGGGTCATGACAAGTTGGTATCAGAGCCTAGGTTAACAGGTCTCGCGAGTCATGAGCCGGTTTAGTAGAGTCTCGTGGATCGGTACGGGGACGCCTGTACTTATCCTCGGGAGGCTGCAAACCTTTTAGGAAAGTTTCAAATTCTTGGAATTCTTATCGTGCGTACTTAATTCAGCTTGAGATGTAATTCTTGAAATTCCTTCTACACGTTTGTAAGTGCACTCGAGTGCTTAGTGATAAATTTGCCTTGATGGCTTATGATTCCCCAATCGAGGGACAAAATATAATATCTGCGAGTTCACGTTGGGCCGGTCTGGAGGACTTGAGGCCGGATCCTTGTCTATGGCTTGAGCACCGAGGTGCTAATTTCGCGAGTCGGTATTATGAAATTCATGCAATCGGTATTGATCATAATTGTGGAAATGGCAGTTTGATATTGGGTGAGTTGCAAGGTGTTAAATCCTTATTGTGATCTGTTACGTAGCCCTACCTATGGGCGTGGTGAGTATGTTCATTGCCTCTTAGCAGAAATGTAAAGTGCACTACGTGTGGTAGTATGAGTTCAAACTCAAGAAAACTGAATTGGTCGTGCTATGAGTATTGTGGTGAAAGGTATTTGACATATGTTATGATTTGAGCAGGTGCAGCGCATGTTCATGTACTAATGTTGATGATATAATTGTGTAGTATTGAGATTTATGTTGTTGATATGCATTGTGATGTTTTGTCGAGTTGCGGATGTATTGTTAGGATGATTTTGGTGATTCGCTAGCAGGTGGATAGGCCAAATTACAGAGGAAACTCTATCAAAATTTCTAGAAAATTTGGGGCTTAGAAAATAATTCCGTCTCCTAAAGAATAGGCTTCAATGGTGAGTGTATAAATGCAAGAGTTGCAAAAGAGTTAAGATGTGTGATGATTCGAATCTCCGCCGAAGCTGGTAAATGACTTGAGTTTAATCTAACTAGAACATTGTGGCATCAATTGAGTAAGAATGCTGTGAGGGGCTAAAAGTGCCTTGACGTATATGGCTTCGAGCTAAGTTTGGGAGGTTGCTATTGACTAGCTGATTGCACGGTTGTGTGCTATGTTGATCTTGTCTCTAAGTACGTCGGAAATTTTGGTAAAGGTTATGGTGCTTCGTAGATCTGAAGAAATACTAGGGTGTTTTGAGCTGATGTTGGTAAAGAATGTTCGGTGTATAGAAAAGAAGGATAGCTAAGTGTATATGTATGTAATCATGTTCCGCGGTGTCAGAGATCTAGCAAGGCATGAGTGGTTCTATTGAATAAGATAGTTGAATTACATTTGAATAAGGGTGAATGACGCCCGAGAATTTGTTTTACGATGTTCAAGATTTACGCTTGCAACAGTCAGGTGCCTTAAGACTGTGTACGTGGCTAAAAACCGTGGTTTCGTTAGACGAAATCAAGACTTTTGTTATATTATGGGGATGATGAGATTCTAAGTATCTATATTGAAGCGTAATAATAACGAATTCAAAATTGCGAGAAGTTCATCAAAATAAAGTACTGTAGAAGGCGATACTCTGGGAAACATTTGAGGGAGTATTAAGCGGCCTGTGAGCCTTAGACCGCGTAGTCTTGTGTATGAGTCTCGTATGGTAACCTGAGTTGAGGTATTGTGATCCTCCAGTGAAGGAGAATATTAAATTAAAGATGATAATAAACTGTAATAGTATGAAAAGCTCATGAGTAACTCCTGGTGTGTGTTCGAAGTAATGAGTCTTGCAGTTATGGTGCAACAAAGCTCTTGATGTGCTGGCAGTTGCATAGCTCGATGTGGGTAAAAGAACTCAGTCTTGGCAGTTAAGCTTATGCAATGAATGGTAAGAAAGAGTTGTGATGTGTTTTATCATGGTTTGAAAATGAGTATATTTCTATCGGTATGCGAAGCATGGAATGTGTAATGACTTTTCTCCTATATGGGATCATGAAGGGCCTTAACTAGTTGAGTGCGCCGATGTTCGCGGCGTAGGGGAGGGATAGAAATTCTCCATGTATCTTGGTGCAGTATGGTCTATGCGATGTGCTATGGAAAGATGATAACAGCATATTCAAGGTTTTGAGATCAGTTCATACTATATGGGAAGTCATTAAAATCCCCAAGCAGCGAGGGCAACTGCAGATAATCTGAGGATCAATCTTTCTGGTGATTAAGGAAAATTGTACTGCTATTCTAGTGATTTGGCAGTGTATATGGTCAAAAGGGCCAGGTAACGTAAATTGATAATATTTAGTGGTATTGTGGTATCCTCCTGATGGATTGACAGTGATGATTGAGTTGTTGATGGCATAGGGAAATTTCTGGATGGCATACGTGGTATGAATGGATGCTTGATGTGTGTTATGTATTCGTACGGTGGAGACTGGAATCAGGCATAGTGATTCATGTGTTATATATGTGTTGGAGACTAGAAGTTCTCGTAATCCGCCTATGCAGCAGTAATACATCGGGTGGCACGCCACCACATGTATGGTATCTGGATCGGGTGGCATGCCGCCACAGGTATGTTATTGGAACGGGTTGCGCGCCGCAAGAGTGTGATGTGGAAAATATAGCTTCCTATATGTTACCTTGTATAATATACTTGCTAGCTTCTGAGGAATAATCTGTATTGGGTATCGCTCGGGGAATAGCACATCAGTTGTGTCCTTTCGGGATTTGATAGCGTATATCAATTGTATCACAGTAGGTGTAATTGATTTCTTGAGTCCAGATCTAGATATGTGCGTGGCTGACCGCTTTGAGCATGGTGACTCGAGGTGCTCCATGAGTAATAGTGTTTGGATAGGATCATGAGTTGTGGCAAGGCCACGTGATGTTATGACCTTTCGAGGAGAATTCAGGTACCCTAATTCTATGATGTGAGATGAGGTCTCAGTTATGTGTTGTGACGGTATTGAGGAATTTGAATTATGGCTCTTTTGTTTGAGTCGATTGTCATGATTCGAGTGTGTTCAGATCGTTCTTATTGGAGCCTGTGTTGTGCTCGTTGTGGCATAGGCCGATGCTGAGGTGTCATGTCACTAGTGTGGTGTGTTATGATCGAAATGACCGTTGGAGTCATTAATGAATACGATCATATTGGATCTTAGCTTGTTAGAAAGGTAAAATCGAGGTTTGGCTCCGAAACCTATCGTGGTATCAGTTTTAAAAGGGAAATAGATTCATAAATGGTTGACCTGAGAGATGGGTTCGGTATATCGCGTGCTTCAGCTGTCGTGGGCAGGATATGGAGGTGTTGGAATAAGACTCTATCTAATGAAAGAGGTTTTCAGCTAGTATTTGGTTATTGTGGCCAGTTGTTGTGATTAGAGACCATCGTCTCGAGCGATTCGGTTATTTGATACATCATGTGATCTCACCCGGGGTGGGAAGTATGGGCTATTATAGATGGATCGTGTGTATTCTGAGTATAGGCATGAGATTCGGATTTGGTGTGTGATTTCGGAAAGTGCAATATGGTCTATGATGCGGATGGGCTGTGAGATTCCCAGCCATAGTGTGTGCCGAACTTGTATGAGATAGGGTGACGTGGGATCACCCCGAATATATGCTTGGTAAGGTCATTCAGCTATTGGGTTGCTTCGAGTACAACTCTGGTACGCTCGAGGACGAGTGTTTGCTTAAGTTGGGGAGAATGTGACGACCCGGCCCGTCGTCACAAGAGTTATCACCCTATTACCCCTTCATTTATATGTTTCATGCTTTTATATTAGTGTTAGAGTCTATCGGGTGAGTTAGGAGTGATTCTGGTTGAAAATGAGGCAAATAGCCTTTTTGAAGGAAGCTTGAATATGGAAAGTCAACTTGGAGGTGACTATTTAGCTAGATTGCTCGGAATCGGATTCTGATGATTCAAATAGTTCCGGGAGGTGATTTGTGACTTAGGGGAGCGATCAAAATTGAAATTGGAGGCCCGGTGTAGTAATAGGCTTGAATTGGCTAAGCTTGAATTTCGGTGAAATCCGAACGGTAGGTGAGATTTTGATATGGGGTTCGGAATGGAATTCCGACAAATTCTGTAGCTTCGTCATGCGATTTTGGTATGTCCGCAAATTTTTAGGTCATTCGGACGTCGTTTGGTTGGGTTTTTGATCGAATGTGTAATTCAGAAAGTTTTAAGAAACTTAGGCTTGAATCCGTGTGTAATTGGTGATTTTGATGTTTAGGATGGTGTTTTTACGATTGGAACAAGTTCGTATCGTGTTTTGGAGTATGTTGGTGGTTTTCGTTGGGGTCCCGGGGGCCTCGGGGTGAATCCGGACCATCATCCGGCATTTTAAAACAATGAAAAGTCTGCTGTAAATTGCAGATCTTTGTGCAGAAATTAAGCCATCGCGTTCGCGAGGGCAAGGCACGCGTTCGCGTAGGCAGAGTCCAGTTGGGCATCGCGTTCGTGAGGGTGGATGTCGCGTTCGCTTAGGAGGAAGCAGGGAAGCTTCGTGTTCGCGTCCAAAGGTGTCGCAGTCGCGTAGAAAAAGAAGGAAAGGCATCGCATTCGCGTCAGCAAGGTCGCGTTCACGAAGAACAAAATCTGGTGGCTGAGGAAAATGGTCATCGCGAACGCGTGGTTCAGCACCGCGTTCGCGAAGGGTTAACCGGTCTGTGCATCGCGGACGCGAGTGGAGTCACGCGAATGCGTAGTACAAATTTTCCAGGCAGTGAATTTAAAACCAGAACATTTCATATACGGGTTTCATTTCATAAACCCCCATTGTTGAGCCCTAGAGAGAGGAAGTGAAGGGAAATAGCTAGGAGATCATCGGGATATTATCGGAGGTAAGTTTTGTGGCTTGATTACGCGCTTTTATCATGAAATCATTGATTATTTCTATGAAAATGGAAGATTAAAGGTGGGTTTTAGCCCTAGGCCTAAAATTGTAGAAAACACCGATTTGAGTGGGCAAATGGAGTCCGAATTTGGTAAATTTTATATGCCTACACTCGTATTGAGACAATGATTTTGTAAATGTAACTTTCGTAATTTTTCGAGAAGTGTACCAAAAGTCGGATTTTGACAACTTTGTGGGTTTTGATGCAATTTAGGTTATTTCGAATGGGTTGCGTGAATTTGGCATATATTGATGTATTATCATTGATTTTGAGCAGATTTGGCATTCGAGGTGATTGATTTGCGAGGCAAGCGCAAGGCGGGCTGAGGCTTCTACTGGTTCGAGGTGAGTGGTGGTAGTAAATAATGTACTGGGGGTTTGAAATCCCGTACTTGCACTTTACAGTGCTATGTTGAGAGGAGACACGCGTCATGTGACGGGCATGGTGACATTGTGATTGGGGAATTGGACTTGGTCTGTCCCGACTGATAGCGTATTATGTATTATAACTGTGTAATTGGGCTACTAGCCATGTTTGGGGCCTTGTGCCAATCTGTAGAGTATTAGGGTAGCCAATAGAGCTAAGCGACCCTTATATCATGCTGGATACATACACCCAGCCGTAGTATATCATGCTGGATACATACACCCAGCCGTAGTATACCATGCTGGATACATACACCCAGCCGTAGTATATCATGCTGGATACACACAGCCAGCCGTAGTATATCATGCTGGATATATACACCCAGCCGTAGTATATCATGCTGGATATATACACTCAGCCGTATCTATAGTTGTATAGCATAACATGAGCCCGTACTAGATGTGTACCTTGAGAGAGACTATCTAGGGTGGAATTCCCTGTTCTAGCTGAGTGGGCCTGAAAGGCCTAGTCTATACCGAATGAGATAGGGTCAGGACCCACTATGAGATGTAATATTGGGCCTGAAAGGCCAAGTCTATACCGACTGAGATAGGGTTAAGGACCCACTATGAGATGTTATATTGGGCCCGAGAGGCCAAGTCTATACCGACTGAGATAGGGTCTAGGACCCACTATAAGATGTTATATTGGGCCTGAAAGGCCAACTCTATATTGACTGAGACAGGGTCGAGGACCCACTGTGAGATATTATATTGGACCTGAGAGGCCAAGTATATACTGACTGGGATAGGGTCGAGGACCCATTATGAGGTATTATATATATATACCTATATTGGATCGGGCTGCACACCGCAGCAGCATATATATTGGATCGGACTGCACGCTGTAGTAATATACATGTAATACCGGGCTGCACGCCGCAGCACTAAATGTATTGGATCGGACTGCACGCCGCAGTGATATATATGTGGATCGGACTGCACGCTGCAGTAATATACAAGTGAGACGGACTGCACGCCGCAGTATTATTGCGCTTGGGCTGTAGGAGCCCCTTCGGAGTCTGAGTCTGCACACATTCCCAGTGAGCACTGGTATATTATGGGATCGGGCTGCACGCCGCAGCGGTATAATTATATATGTGTATATACCTATGAGATCGGGCTGCACTCCGTAGTTATCATAGCGCTTGGGCCTAGGGAGCCCCTCCGAAGTCTGTATACACCCCAGTGAGCGCCGTAGACGTTAAATGGAGCGGGCTGCGCGCCGCAGCGGTATATGTATTGGAGCGGGCTGAACGCCGCAGCATTATACTTATTCATATCCATATACATACTTAAGTACTCATACATTATAGACATATGTATACATCTTCATATATTGAGTTGGTTGTACGCCGTAGCAGTACGAGTGGGAATTTGGTCAGTGTGGGACCTTGTTGAGATATATGTGGACTGGAGATCAGAGTACTCATTGTAGTGATGACTTACCTGTGGGGGTTTGCCTTAGAACTGTTTAGTGATAGTACATGAGTTCTTATTTTCAATTATTATTTATTATTATTACTCACTGAGTTGAAATATACTCACCCCACTCCCCTGCACTTTTTGTGTAGATTCACAGGTGCCCGAGAGCAGTTGAGTTGTTGTAGCTGCTTATTCATATCTACTTTTGCGGAGACTACGAGGTAGCTGCCGGCGTCCGCAGAACCTGTTTTCTCCTTCCTTATCATTTTGCTGCCTTCATTTGCTTAGACTTGTTGTGTTAGGATGCTTATTTTGTTGAGGCTCAGACTTGTGACACCACGATTTGGTAGGGACCGTATTTTGTATGTTTCTACTATTACGTTTATCATTTTGATATGAACACTTGCTATTTAAGTTTAACTGAATTAATAATTGGCTGGTTTAAGGGATAACATGGTTGGACTTGCCTAGCATTGTGTTGGGCGCCATCTCGACCAGGGTTTGGGTCGTGACAATTCTTACTTGCTTTTTATCTTCTTCACTAAAATGGTACTCTATATCCTTTTTTAGATTTTTCTGTAATGGTTTTAAAGTCTCTGCTAATTTTGGTATATATTCTCTTACTTGGTTTACTAATCCTAAAAATGATTGTAGTTTTTTCTTCGTATCTAATTGTTCATTTGAATTTATTATCTTTTGTACTATATGAGTTTGCATTTTAATTCCGCTTTTATCTATTCTATTCCTAGAAATTCTATTTGGTTTTTCATTATTTCTGCCTTTTTTCTACTTAGGCTTATTCCCGATATTTCTATAATATGTATGAATTTTTCTAGTAATTTTATATGTTCATCATGTGTTTTTGAATATAATAGTATATCATCAATGTATATTATACAATTTTCTAGTTGTTTGAAATAGTTATCCATAAAATGTTGATATCTACCTGGTGCATTTTTATATCCAAAGGGTAATACGTTCCATTCATAGAATCCTTGGGGTACGGTAAATGTTGTAAGTTTCTTAGATTCTTCTTCTAACTTTAAGTGGTAAAATCCTGATTTGCAATCAAATTTACTAAAGTAGTTAAATCCTTGTATTTGTCTTATTTTTAGTATCTTATTTGGTATTGGGTAATTATACGTCTTAGTTTTTGCATTTAGGTTTCTATAATCAATAACCATTCTACTTTTTCCTCTTTTTTGTTCACTATGTTTATTTACTATGAATGCTGGACTTGTATGTTTACTATTGCTTTCTTGTATATAACCTTGTTCTAGTAATTCATCAATGTATATTTTAAATTCATTTAAATCTTTAAAATTGTATTTTAAGGGTTTTTGTGTTATTATACTATTTTCATCAATTAGCTCTATTTTTACCTTTGTTTTATGTTTTTCCCAACCTTGTAAGGGGTTTTCACTATACAATGGTTCTAGTTTTTCTTGAATTATTTTGACTGTATTTATTGAAAAAATGATTAATTCTATTTTATTAGTATCTTCTTTTTCATTTTCTAATTTTTGTGTTATTTTCTCACTTTCTTTTATCCAATCAGTTGTTTTTCTTTTCTTTTTTAGAACTCTTTTTGCTCCTTTTTTTGTTTGCACGGTGTTGTAAACCACCAATGTGTTTTAGTTATTACATGTGGATATAGTTTATCTAAGCATGGTATTCCTAGTAAAATATCTCTTGTGGGTAATTCAAAATTGTATATTTCTTCTATAGTAAGTATTTTATCCCATATTTGTATTTTTATATTTTTTGATTTGTGGGTAATTATGCTTCATTCGTTGTTAAATCCTGTTATTGGTAAGGGTGTTTTAAGTTTCTCCCATTTCTCTTCTGGTAGGCAATTATATCTACATAAATTTACTTCTGATCCTGTGTCTATCATAGGTGTGTAGTATCTATTATAGTATCCTTCCTCTATTATTTTTACTATATATGTATTTTCATATTTATAATATAGTTCTTTTTATTGTTACTTTCTTATTTTCATAATGTATGATTAGTTGTTCATTATCTAAGTTGTACGGTTTAACTTTTTCTAGCCATTTTATTCCTAATATAATATTTTTATCTCCTTGGTATATTTCAAATCTTATTATCATAATTACTCCTCCTATAATTATTTCTTTTTCCGCTATTTCTTCACTAGCTATCATTCCTTTAGGTAATTCGGGGTATAATTTTTCACTAGTTAGTATCTCATCTTCTGTGATTAATTCTCTTGTTATATAGTTTTCTTCTTGTCATGTATTTATTAGTATTAAGTATTTTCTTCCGTTCATTACTCCTGTTATCTAATAATGTGTAACGACCCGGCCCATCGTCATGGGAATTACCACCCCGTTATCCTATAATTATGTGTTTTATGCTTTCATATCGGTGTTAGAGTCTATCGGGTGAGTTAGGAGTGATTTGGATTGAAAATGAGGCATATAGCTTTTTGAAGGAAGCTTGAATATGGGAAGTCAACCTGGAGTTGACTATTTAGCTAGGGTGCACAGAATCGAATTCTGATGATTCGGGTAGCTCCGGAAGGTGATTTGTGACTTGAGGGAGCAATCAGAATTGAATTTAGAGGTCCGGTGTAGAAATAGGCTTGAATTGGCTAAGGTTGAATTTTGGCGAAATCCGAACGGTAGATGAGATTTTGATCCGGGGGTCGGAATGGAATTCCGACAATTTTAGTAGCTTCTTTATGTGATTTTGAATATGTCCGTAAAATTTCAGGTCATTCGGACGTCGTTTGGTCGGGTTTTTGATTGAATGTTAGTGTCGGAAGTTTTGAAGAAACTTAGGCTTGAATCCGTGTGTAATTGGTGATTTTGATGTTTAGGATGGTGTTTTTATGCTTGGAACAAGTTCGTATCGTGTTTTGGAGTATGTTGGTGGTTTTCGTTGGGGTCCCGGGGGCCTAGGGGTGAATCCGAACCATCATCCGGCATTTTTGGAACATGAAAGTCTGCTGGAAAATTGCAGAAAATTTAGCCTTCGAGTTCGCGAGGGCAAAGCCCACATTCGCGTAGGCCAGGCTCAGTAATGCATCACGTTTGCGAGGATGGGTTCGCGTTCGCGTATAGGGAAGACTGTGAAGCATCGCGAACGCGTGGGAGAAGGTCGCGTTCGCGTATAAGGAATTCATAAGGCATCGCGTTCGCGATGGTTTGGGTCGCGTTCGTGTAGGTGGAAAAGGCGAAGCATCGCGTTCGCGTGGATTGGGGACGCGTTCGCGTAGAAGGAGCCCCGACTGGCTGCGAAGTTGTGCATCGCGAACGCATGAGCCATGTTGCGTTCGCGAATGGTATTATGGTCAGAGCATCGCGAACGCATGACAGGCAACGCGAACGCGATGAAGGAATTGGCCAGGCAGTGAAATTAAATTTCAGAACAGAGGGCTCGCGGGTTTATTCATCCAAAACTCAATTTTGAGCCCTAGAGAGAAGAAATCACGGGAGATTCCTGGGAAATCATCGGGTGTTCGTCGGAGGTAAGTTTTGTGGCTTAATTACATTATTTTAACATGAAATACTTGATTAATTCTCTGTAAATGAAGGATTAAATGTGGGTCTTAGCCCTAGGCCTAAAATTGAAGAAAAACACTAATTTGAGTGGGCAAATGGAGTCCGATTTTGGTAAATTTTATAGCCTAGACTCGTATTGAGATGAGGGTTCTGAATATGTAACTTTCGTAATTTTTCGAGAAGTGTAACGAAAGTCGGGTTTTGACAACTTTGGGAATTTTGATGTAAATTGAGTTGTTTTGATTAGGTGCCGTCCCATTGGTCTAAATTGATGTGTATTTACTATATTTGATCAGATTCTACGCGTGCGGAGCTTGATTCTCATGGCAAGGGCATCGCGGACTAGTCGTCGAGCTGTATTGAGGTGAGTAATAGATGTGGTGATGACCAGCGGGTTCGAAACCCCGGTATACCACTTTGTGACGTTGTATAGCGGCGAGACACGTACTCTCTTGGGAGTGCGGGGTCGATTATGATTTGAGGACTATAGCTTAGTCCGACATGTTCATACTGTGATATCATATTGGCTATTCTTGAGCCGTCGAACCTCCTTCTCGGATGGTTACATATTATATAGTGATATTGGCTACTCTTGAGCCGTTGAACCTCCTTCTTGGATGGTTGAGTATACTTATGTGCTGTGAGCCAGTTATTGGGATCCTGCGAGGATCGTTAGCATTGTGCTGTGATATTTACATGTTAGTTTTACTACCAGTCTGAAGCTATTACTGTTATTATGATTTTCCAATCTCTGGAACTTTGATATACTATTTTCAAATAAAAATGATAAAAGAGTTTTCAAAACTACTTTTGAGCCCGCGAGGCTGTATTTGCATATTAGCTAACTGAAAGTGGATCGGGCTGCATGCCGCAGCGTATCTTCATGATATTGTGCTTGGGCTGTAGGAGCCCCTCCGAAGTCTGAACCCCCACAGTGAGCACGGGTACCCAAATTGGATCGGGCTACGCACCGTAGCGGTCATTTCGTGCATTGCATTGCATTTTAGCTACACCTGCTAGCTGTTATATACTTGTTGGTATATTTCTGATGATATTGAACTGTTATAGGGTATTGATTTCATCTTCACATAGTGTTTTATTGTGGATTTCTTATCTACGCTGTCTTACCCCTATTTATTACCACCGAGTCTGGCAGTACTAATTTTACTCCGTGCACCTTGTGTGCAGATCCAGGTACCTCTCAACAGACCTGATCCGGTAGCCGCGCAGAGGCATTATGCGGGATAGTCGAGGTAGATGCAGTGTCCGCAGGACCTGACTCCCCTTCTAGCTGTCATTTCATTTCATGTTGTCTTTTCTTTCCGCACTGAGTTTCTTGTAAACCTTATTACACTTATGTTCTTTAGAGGCTCATGACTCTTGACCCTTCGGTCTATGGGAGTTGTAATGTTTGGGGCTTGATCCCCGTATTGGTATATCTGTCTTCATTGACTTATTTTGTTATGCTTAAATTGGGTAAAGTGAGCTCCTAGCTCCATTAATGCTGTTGATTGGTCGGGCTGGCCTAGCAGTGTGTTGGGCGCCATCACGACCGGATTTGGGGTCGTGACAAGTTAGTATCAGAGCCTAGGTTTACTAGGCGTCATGAGTCTTGAGCCTGTTAGTAGAGTCTTGTGGATCGGTATGGGGACGACTATAATTATCCTCGGGAGGCTGCGAACCTTTAGGAAACACTTCACTTTTATTGAACTCTGTCGTGCGATGTTGTTGTTCTGAGAACTGAGCTTCTATATTCTATTCTCTCGCAGATGGAGAGAACGCGAGCATCGGGACGAGGTGGACGACCTCCATTGCCACCTGTTAGAGGCCGTGGGCGCGGTCGTGCTAGAGGTAGAGGTAGGGCGGCTGAGGCGGTGCCAGTTGACCCGCCCGTTGTACCAGTTCAGGAGCAGCCCCCAGTGGTTGATGCTCCAGCAGCCCCAGTTCAGGCCGAGACTGTATCTATTGCTATTCCTAGTCTTTAGGAGACTCTTGCCCAGATATTATCGGTGTGTTCCGGTTTGGCTCGGGTAGTATCAGCTACCGCTACTGCAGCGACATCTCAGACAGGGGGTGGTCAGCAGACCCCTACAGCTCGCACGCCTGAGCAGGTAGTTCAGGGACTTCATACGCCAGAGGCGGTCCCCGCTCAGGTGGTTGCTCCAGTTATTCCTCCAGCTGCACCAGCTCCGGAGCATATGGTTCAGGCTATGCCCGACTATGAGCAGCGTCGTCTTGAGAGATTTGGCAAACTTCAGCTGTGACGACCCGGCCCGTCGTCACGGGAATTACCGCCCCGTTATCTTATATTTATATGTTTTATGCTTTCATATCGGTGTTAGAGTATATCGGGTGAGTTAGGAGTGATTTGGACTGAAAATGAGGCATATAGCCTTTTTGAAGGAAGCTTGAATATGGAAAGTCAACCTGGAGTTGACTATTTAGCTAGAGTACTCAGAATCGGATTCTGATGATTCGGGTAGCTCCGGGAGGTGATTTGTGACTTTAGGGAGCAATCGGAATCGATTTTGGAGGTCCGGTGTAGAAATAGGCTTGAATTGGCTAAGGTTGAATTTTAGCGAAATCCGAACTGTAGGTGACATTTTGATCCGGGGGTCGGAATGGAATTCCGACAATTTCTGTAGCTTCGTTATGTGATTTTGAATGTGTCCGCAAATTTTCAGGTCATTCGGACGTCGTTTGGTCGGGTTTTTGATTGAATGTTAGTTTTTGAAGTTTTGAAGAAACTTAGGCTTAAATCCGTGTGTAATTGGTGATTTTGATGTTTAGGATGGTGTTTTTATGCTTGGAACAAGTTCGTATCGTGTTTTGGAGTATGTTGGTGGTTTTCGTTGGGGTCCCGGGGGCCTCGGGGTGAATCCGGACCATCATCCGGCATTATTAGAACATGAAAGTCTACTGGAAAATTGTAGAAAATTTAGCCTTTGCGTTCGCGAGGGCAAGGCACGCGTTCGCGTAGGCCAGGTTCACTAATGCATCGCGTTCGCAAGGGAAATGCCGCGTTCGCGTAAGAGAAAGTTGGAACGCATCGCGTTTGCGTGGGAGAAGGACACGGACACGTAAGAGGAAAACGTCAGGCTTCACGTTCGCGTGGACTGGGACGCGTTCGCGTAGAGTAAAAAATCCGGAGATTGGGAAATTGGCTTTCGCGGACGCGTGATGTAACGTCACGTTCGTGATGAAGAAAATGGCTAAGGCATCGCGTTCGCGTGAGAGGCATCGCGAACGCGATGAAGGAATTTGACTGACAGTGAATTATAAACCAGAACAAAACCAGTCGCGGGTTAACACCCCAAAACACCATTTTTGAGTTCTAAGAGAAGGTATTGACGGGAGATTGCTGGGAAATCATCGGGGTTTCGTCGGAGGTAAGTTTTGTGGCTTAATTACATCATTTTATCACGAAATCCTTGGTTAATTCTCTGTAAATGAAGGATTAAAGGTGGGTTTTAGCCCAAGGCCTAAAATTGAAGAAAAACACTAATTTGAGTGGGCAAATGGAGTCCGATTTTGGTAAATTTTATATGCCTAGACTCGTATTGAGATGAGGGTTCCGAATATGTAATTTTTGTAATTTTTTGAGAAGTGTACCGAAAGTCGGGTTTTGACAACTTTGAGAATTTTGATGTAAATTGAGTTGTTTTGATTGGGTGTCGTCCCATTGGTCTAAATTGATGTGTATTTACTATATTTGATCAGATTCTACACGTGCAGAGCTTGATTCTCGTGGCAAGGGAATCGCGGACTAGTCGTCGAGTTGTATTGAGGTGAGTAATAGATGTGGGTGATGACCAGCGGGTTCGAAACCGCGGTATACCACTTTGTGACGCTATATAGCGGCGAGACACGTACTCTCTTGGGAGTGCGGGGTCGATTATGATTTGAGGACTATGGCTTAGTCCGACATGTTCATATTGTGATATGATATTAGCTATTCTTGAGCCGTCGAACCTCCTTCTCGGATGGTTACATATTATATAGTGATATTGGCTACTCTTGAGCCGTTGAACCTCCTTCTTGGATGTTTGAGTATACTTATGTGCTGTGAGCCAGTTATTGGGATCCTGCGAGGATCGTTAGCATTGTGCTGTGATATTGACATGCTAGTTTTACTACCAGTCTGAAGCTATTACCGTTATTATGATTTTCCAATCTCCGGAACTTTGATATACTGTTTTCAAATAAAAATGATAAAAGAGTTTTCAAAACTACTTTTGAGCCTGCGAGGCTGTATTTTCATATTAGCTGACTGGAAGTGGATCGGGCAGCACGCCGCAGCGTATCTTCGTGATATTGTGCTTGGGCTGTAGGAGCCCCTCCGGAGTCTGAACCACCACAATGAGCACGGGTACCCTAATTGGATCGGGCTACGCGCCGTAGTGGTCATTTCATGCATTGCATTGCGTTTAGCTGCACCTGCT